>JBBPCY010004331.1:0-16074 GCA_037974405.1 Brachyalestes nurse
AGTGCACTCAGCATTCTATTCCATTTCAGCATACTTTTTTTTATCCACATCCAAATATTACATAGCTTGCTGCAAAACGATTTCCTTTCACTATATTGGTTTGTCCTTGTAGCATTTCTTGACATTAAATCATGGTTATGAAAACTGACTTGTTTTTATGGTCTTGGTCTCGGCTCGGTCTTGCTTCCTCAAAGACTCGGTCTTGACTCGGTCTCGACTGCATTTGAAAATCAATGGTCTCGACCCTTCAAAGACTCGGTCTTGACTCGGTCTCGGCATAGGCGGTCTCATCCCATCACTACAGTCTACAGAGCAAGGAGTGGCGACCCCGAAACAACCTGCAGCTGACGGTGATATATAAAAGGTCAGGAACGAGAGTTGTTGGTTCGGCTGCATAACAACTTCCTCCTCACCCCCAATTCTCCTCCAATAGACTCCAACCAGGAAGTCATCCCACCAAGCTAGAAGTCGCCAGCCTCTTCCTAACCGCCTCGATCACCCTCGAGAAGGCATGTCTGCTAGAGGCATGTCAACTGTTTCTTCACTTTGAAGAAAAGTTCTTCATATTGTGTTTCATCGTATTTTGACTGGTTTCTGTTGGGAGCAGAGACCCAGGATGTTGCCAGACTGCCCAGAGTGAACAACCTCACGGACACGGGGAGGACGTTTCACACAGGTCCATTTCACAAGATGAACCCATGCAAACAGGCCTGGAAAGGCCGATCAACCCACGTCCAGTAAATCCCTGAAGCCCTGAAAGGCCGGGTGCACACTGCATTCCCAGACCCAGAAGAACTCACCCCTAACCACAGTAAAGCTCAAGGGTGAGCCTGTATCAGCCCTATTAGACTCAGGCAGTGCTATTACACCTGTTCAGATCCGTGTTCGTCTATCCAGAACCCAGCTCTGTGGAACATTGCCTACAACAAGCAGCACAAAGCCGGCATGTCCATGCACGCCTCAATGATGACACCAAGATAAAATAAGATAACAAAGAACTTTAGTGGTCCCCATAGTACCCCATCTGCTGAAAAAAACTTATATGGAATACACTATGTTATATAAACAAATAATGGGTATAAATACTAGAGATGAGCCGGCTACTCGGCTGAAACGAGTATCCGGTACGGATAAAGCACTTTTGACGAGTACGAGTATCATACGAGTCAATATCTGTGCTCGGACTGAATAAAAATTATCATTGGGTAGCTGACTGTGTCTGCGTTCTGTGATAGACTACTCACAGCGCCCCTGTGACTCATGACAGAGTCTCCTAAAATCAGCAAAACTAAGTAGCAGGTCATCCATTTTAGGACACAAGATGCAGTTCATGCACTTATCTACATCACAGGTGATGCTGTAGAGTGGGTCACCAGCTTCAAATTCCTAGGGGTCATCATCAGTTTTAATCTCAAGTGGACAAAATACAAGGCGCTACCATTAAAGGGGACCTATTATGCAAAACTCACTTTAGTTATAATAAGTCTATGGGATATACAAAACATGTTCTTGAAGTTCTTTGCAAAAAAATACTCTCACATAAGAGATATCACTAGGTTTTGTCTTCACAATTTGGGTCCCGTTCAAAACATGCTGTTTGGAAAAAGCCCCCTGTGTGACGGGGGAATTTGCATAGAACCGGCCCTCATCTGTCGAGACTCCGCCCACTAGATTAGTTGAAGATCCGCCATTTTGTCTTAAGTATTTAAGGTGAAACGGAACAGTCGAATAGCGACAGCATCGTGGGGGATCTCTACCTGCTGTCTGTGACAAGTTAGCTGATGAGGGAGATGCAAGTACTTTCAAATAATGATTTCTGTGTTTCTATCGCAGTTAAGTTTCATTTTGTTTACAAGCCACATAAGGGGTGGGTGGGGCGTGACCAGCAACAGCTTATTTGCATGAAAGGGACAGAGCCCTGAAACGCCTCGTTTTGAACGGGACCCAAACTGTGAAGAATAAACTTGGTGATATCTTTTTATGTGACAGCGATTTTGTTCAAATAACTTCATGAACTTGTTTTGTACAGCCCATAGACCTATTATAACTTGTTTTTTAAAAAAAGTGTGTTTTGCATAATAGGTCCGCTTTAAAAAGTCCAACCAATGCCTTCCGGTGCCTATCACCCCCTGTGTGATATTTTTGGTACTAGTCTGGCCCTGCCTTTCGTTATAAGGCTCTTCAACACACACTAATGTGCAATGTTACTGCTAAATTATACATTGTCACATTACATATATTTGATCTCTTCCATGCTCAGCAATCTGTACTGTCATTTTAATATTTTTGTACTAATTCGGAATATTGCAAACTTTACCCACTGCCACACTCAGGGCTGGCAAGCTCAGGCTTCAGGCACAAATGCAGACCCTCAACATGGCTGAGGTTTCTTTTCTTTATTTTTTCAAAGATAAACAAAACCTGGCCCAATGGCCGCAAAACCAAAACTCAAAACAGAAATTGCTAATACTACTATAAAGGCAAGGATAGGAGTGATGGAAAACTGACAAAGGAACCGAATTGAAAGCAGGCTTTTAAAACTAGACAAAACACCTGTGACTAATAGTGATGACAATAAATGCCTCATCCTGGCCAGCTGGCTCAGGATGAGGCCAAGCCCCCAGTCAACCCAAGCGTCCCCCTTTGTCCCGGGGCAGCAGGACCCTCAAGTGGCCACAGACTGGGGATGTCACAGCCACTTTATACTGCTACCATGCTTTGTCAGGCTTATATATAGCTTATGTTGATTTGTATGTTGTATTGTATGATGTCATTTGTTTTAAATAACATTTTGAATCTTGAATCTTAAAGCAATGCTGAACTGAAAACAAATGTTTTCTACCCTTTTTCACCAGGATGGGATAAGAATCTGTTGAGAGCAATTGAGGCCATTCAGGATAAATCTGGTTGGTACCACTGTTATTACCAATATGTACACTTTAATGATCTTGTTATGAGAAAAGAGAAAAGCTGTAATCACAATTCTCTTTACAACAGAGGAAATCTTTGAGGAAGTAATAGATACAGGCCTCAATTGCATTGAATACCCTGGTTATCGGAACAGGAGGCAGTTATTGGGTAAAATTATCAAACATCACAATAGAGTATGGGGCTCACATCAAACACACCAGTCACTTAACATTTGATATGTTTCCTTGCAGAGTGTTTTTTTGAGGATCTGCTGGAAAAAGCAGAACTGCACATCAACAGCTTCTCATTGCTCCTTGGAATATCAAAACCAGGTTCCCAGTTTCTGTTTTTAGGAATTTTCTGTGAAAAATATTCTTATAATAATAATAACATATACAGTGTAGATTTATTCTATTTATTTTATTCAGATGTTTTATGCACTATCTGGACAAGAGTATTGGGATGACTGATAGTTACACCAATAGGGACTTTAATAACATTGCATTAAAATAGGCCTATATGAAGTTTAGTAGTGTTGCGCGGGTCAGGTTTTTTTAACACCCGCCCCAACCCGACCCATCAGGAGATCCGTCAGGAGACCCCGTTTTGATCGATAATGAAATACGTTTTGTAACTTTTTTGACCCGCCCACCCGCACCCATGATATTTTAAAAATGTCTGCCCTAAAACCACCCACACCCACGGGTCAACCCGCGCATCACTAAGTATGGAGTTAGCACTGACTCCTTACTCCTCATCTTAATTCAAAGATTTATTTTTAATGTATTTATTTTAAAACATTAGGTTGTAAAAAAGTACAAATATGCCCCTTCCCCTAACCCTAATCAGAAAACTTTATTCATTTATTTTGGAGGAAATTGCTTATGTGGTGACTGCCACAACACACAGACACAGAGAGATATAATAAACCAGAATAATTAAAATAAATGATAAAATACAATAAAAAAATAAAATAAGTCTACTATAAGTCTAAAAATAAAAATAAAGTAAAATCTTAATAAAAATCTGTCAAAGGATTACAACCACAATATGAATATAAGTAGTAATATTGCACATAAGAAATTTCAGTAATTAAGTGATTTAGCGCCATATAGAGGACAGCATGCTGTATTGCACGTAATATTTGATACCTGGTAAGAACATTGCATTGTATTGCACATAGACTGTTGCACATCGCAAGAAAAAATAATGCCCATAGTCTTCCACACAATGACAGTTTTTTAAACCCGTAATAAACATACAGAAAGGAGCATCAGGCTATTAGACATATTATTGTGTTGGTGTGTGACTGAGCGAGGAGTTGTAGAGAAAGTAAATGTAGTGTACTGTTAAGTCTTATTCGAGGTACCAAATTATCATTTATGGTCTTTACAGGCATTACATTTCAGTAAGTGTAAATGCATGCAGCTAAAATTTCTAACAGGTTACAATACACATGAAACGACCAGGTGTAGATGGGGTCTGTATTCACAGCTATTCTGTGCACTATTCTACACATATGACCCTGTATTTGTAATAGTAAGATGGTAGAAATATGAGCTTCCACACTTTAAGTATCTTTATTAATTGTCAGCTCTTTTTATATGTTTTCTGCTCAAGGTTTGGCAATGTGCTGGATGAAGGAAGCCTGCAGATCATTCACCATCTGCTATAACCACATAGACGAGCATTTCCACAATATAATAGGTGATGACTTTTGTTTACTCTACATTATTAGCTACTGTCATTTAATCTTAATCAAATCACTTTTCCATGATTCTGAACACAACCAGACAGGTTGTCTGTCATTAGGCTAAATCTTTTCCTCTGCTGTTCATTAACAGAAGACAGTGTGACATGGGAGCTGCTCCATAACAAGAAGGGTATCATGGTCTTTTTTAAATTCACCCTTATCTTTTACTCATTTTAATTTAAAAAAAAAAAAACATTTTGATGTCCTTTTGCATGTGTGCTTCAGAATACATGGGGTGTTTCCTGAGGGCATTTAAAGACAAGAAATGCTTCCAGATGTTCTCACGGATGTTTGGTAAAGTAAAGCTTAAATATACATTTTTGTCAGAAAATCAACACCAGTTAGGCTCCATGTGACTGTTGTACTGTTCTTCTAAAAGGTTCTACTCCAGCTTTGCTAGCCCAGTCAAAAGGTGGGTATGTTTTGAATTTTCCTCACGGTAGTATGCAACAATTTAAGGCTGTTTTTATGTGGGGACACTCTTATGCAACTTTACTTGCTTGTAACCTAAATGAAACTAAATTGCGCTAATTACAGATAGCTTTAGGTTTTCTTCCTAGTCCAGCAATTAAAACAGCCTTAAAAAGAAATTCATTCTAACAGAGTCATTTAATCTAGGAGGATATAAGGCATATTTTAAGTATTGTCAAACTGGTCACTGTGCTGTCATGTGTTGTGACTGCATAGACTCTACAGATAATGTTATTAGAAGTGCACTACATTAGCATAAATATCATAATGCTGCGAAACAGATCATTCTTAAGGAAGACAGGCTCCTTGAGGAAGGCCACGTTTACACTGTTCATCATAGTTGGGAAACATTACAGCAGTAGTGATGTGATAGGAAACAGAATTGTTTCTAAAAGCATATCTGTTATAAGGTTGTGGTTATAAGTGGTTTCTGCATGACAATTTTCCATGTTTTTTTTCGTTTTGGAATGCATGGCAGGCAAACATCTTGACAAAATGTGGGATACAATAGCTTCCACACCCTAGCAAATATCTGACACACAATAACAGCCACTTAGAAACACACTAGCAACCTCCTAATACCAAGTAATTCCATGCAAGGATATTCCAAGGAAACGGTGTGCAATTACTCTGCGTTTTTTCAGGAAATGCACTTTTCTAGTGACCAATTTGAAATAGTTTCACTATTATATTCACTGCAAGGCAGTCACCAAGATCTGTCATGATAAAATGAAGAAAATCAGGTTGTAATAAATGGTTAGATAATGAACACCTGCTAAGCCTGAGTTGAGCCCAAACTTAGCTTGCCAACCCAAGCTAGTAGCACCGATACTAGGTTTAGATTTTGTATCATTTTGTGCTAATTGTTCAGAGTAGTCCATAGTTGGTTTGAGAATACACTTAGTAAAATGAGCTGGTTAGATACTGGACCACCACCTGAGTCGAACCCAAAATTAATATGCTCACCTATTGAAACCCTTTTTAAATCCTGAAGAATCCTGCTTCCGTGTTTTATATACTAATTATTCTGAGTCCATGTTCATCTCTTTTAGGCCTCTTCGTCTGCACCGTTAATGAGCTGGTTTTAGCATCAGCAGAATGCTAACATGTGGAGGAGGAAAACAAAGCCACATCCTGCATAGAGCCACTGAACAAGTCAAACCCGATTATCTTTTTGAAATATACACATTGTTTGTCTGAAGCTGTTTTCTATAGCATAATGTCTAATCATCACATACTTGCCTCAAAAATTATCTTATCTCATATCGACTTCCTTATATGCTTTATGACCACACATTACATACTGTTATCTATTAAAATAGACAAAATATCACAGCGATAAAAAACAGTAGTTGCAGCCTTCTTAAAGCTTGACTACATAAACTATATTTTTGTTCTTGAAAGCATTTAGCATTGTGATAAGTGCATTTATAGTGAAACTCTCTATGAATATCTTTGTGTCCTTATATGTGTCCACATACACTTTTGAATCCAAAATCAATATTAACCATGATTACCCTGTAAAATATATTTGACTTTGAATCATGCTTTCCAGTTAAAGACATCGCAATGAATACAGATATAATGGTAATACAGTGCGCTTCATGGAAAGCAAATATAAAAGCTTATATCGTCCCACAAGCTATTACACTGGTTGACATGTCTGTTCACAGAGAAACCTATATGCATTTTTCTCAGTGGCCAACCATTGATCTTCTCTTTTTCGAGTCTTTATCTTTTACTGCCACTGTTAACCAATACTGTACCAAACAATAGCTATGTACAGTAGCTCTAGGTTTATTTATATTACTAATTACTAAAGTTTTCTTTATTGTCTTAATAGGACATACACAACACACTCAATGCACAGAGATTGAAAGAGAACATGAGACCATGAGGACACATAAACAAAGACAGCAACACCAGCAAACCAACCAACAAACAAATAATACAAACATACCAGTAGACACACATCATACACACAAACATCATGAATATATGAAGCTAAATGATAAAGCATTGTAACATGTAAATACTAGCTTTTGAAGCATGGACTAAGGATTTTGAAGAGGTTACTTGCTTTTGCTGGTCATCCATGATGTTTTGCCATTTGCACTAAGTGCACCAAAGCAACTGAGAAAAACTGTAATACATTTTACTCATAAATTAGCCAAACAGACAAAAGCATCAACTTAATTGTTCCTCTCAACACAGACACAGACACACACACACACACACACACACACATATATATATATATATATGTGTGTATATGTATACACACATTCTAAATATAAACATATAATACGGACACAAACGGGTTCATATTCTCTCTCTCTCTAAACTTGCTACTTCCACATTTTGGAAGAAAAATCTTCAGAACGACCGAGATCTATAAACACACATCCTCGCAAGAGAGACTTCTTTAGGAATGTCAAAGTAAAAGTTTGGTGCGAAAATATATGCTGATACTAAAGCAACTTACCATCTTTCTGAAAAACCCTCTACATCAATCAAAACAATAAATAAAGTACATGCTACAAAACAGAAACACACATCAGTTCAACAGTAAACGCATGCAAGCCATAAGGGAACCTTCTCAGGCAAAACTTTCACTCACTGCACCAACTGAACACACAGAGGAATCAACAGAGTGACACAAGAATGAGAAAACATTCTTCACTGTAGGTACAGTAGTTTATTAGGCTACATCCATTATACTGAAATACAGTATTGTAATATTACAGTACAGTGAAATACTGTATAACAGTATTACAGTATAATGAAATACTGAATACAGTATTACGGTATTAAAACATTGGAACACAGTATTATAGTATAGTGAAATACTATACTCAGTATTGTGGTATCGTGAAATACCAGAATTTTGTGCTTTTGTAATAAAAGCAACAAAAGCAAAACTCTTAGAGTCATGACACTTTCGTTTTATGTTCCTCTTATTAATGTGCTGGTATAAGATAAGAGATAGGTTAAAATAAACTTTTATTAGTTCCACTAAAACCTTGTCTAGTAAATGTTTTGTTAAGCTAATGTAATATTTATTCAGAGAATTTACGACACACCTTTATCAGAAAAAGGGTACTGTGCAGGCACCCTCAAAAACATACC
Organism: Brachyalestes nurse; assembly: GCA_037974405.1. Taxonomy (NCBI): domain Eukaryota; kingdom Metazoa; phylum Chordata; class Actinopteri; order Characiformes; family Alestidae; genus Brachyalestes; species Brachyalestes nurse. Next base: position 8,264 of record JBBPCY010004331.1, read on the forward strand.
CTCAAAGCTACAACAATTATCCTTAGGTCCAGATGTGTTCCTTAAAATATTTTCACTGCATTCACTTTTGAAAGGGGCATATTTGTACCACAAAAAGAAATCAGGTCAATGCAACTTGCATGTATACATATATAATATGGATAAAATAGGATGAAACAAACAAATAAGAGAGGGGAATGAATAAGAATAAGGTATAATAATGCCTCAATACGGCTACATTTGTTTTTATGCATACATGCAACTAATGCATACATATCTTCACCTGGTTTTGTTTACCACAAAACTGACGCTTTCAAAGAAACTGCCACTAAAGACACACCCACTGAATATTACAGTCACCAAAAACAGAAATGCTCAAACAAGGTGTGAGTGTGAACAGGTTCAGTGGCTAATAAAGGTATCAGAGGGTGCCCTGGTTAATATTACAAAGGTATGTCTCTCTCTCTCTCTCTCTCTCTGTTTTGTACAGTAATTTAGACATTTGTTTACTGTTTTCTACATAGTGCTTCCTGTTAAACCACTTCAGTGACATTCTACTTTACACTCTTTTTAGAGATTAAAAAACATTACATTTTAGCTCTTGCATTACTTGAGATTTAAGAAATAAGTATAAATCAAAATATATAATGAAAGATTGAAGAATGGCTTGTTACTGTGGTTTATGACTTAAGATACCTATACATATAATTAAATGAGAATATAATGGGAGAAAATGAAAAATGGCCTGTCATTTTCTTATTTTTTCAGTTGACTATAAGATGACCATTAGGATGTGTAACACTCTGACTGGCGTTCTGCTCTTGTTCTTTGGTAAAGGATTTTACTTTTACACATGTGCATAAATAAACCTCCAAATCTCAAAGGATCCTGTCTGTTGTAATCTGGCTTTTTACAGTAATGCGAAAATGAAAGTCATCTCGGCTCAGCACTTGGTTTTGGCGTCATTAACTGAAAGCAAAAGAAACAAAGGATAGACCCTTTTTTACATACTAGAGATTGCCATCAGATAGTTCAAACATTTTATGAATGTTATTACAGGAATGTTATTGGAACAAACCATGACAACAGCCACCTCTACTTTCTGCTTCTTCTCACCATGAACACTAAATGTCATTAGGTGTTTTGGGTCTCAGATCATCAGATACCCTCACCTGGGTGACCCAATCAGGGTTGATCAATCCCCAGCTTGTGTTAAGCAGTGCACTACACCAAGTATCCCCAATCCACAGCCACCTTTAAGCTTTTGTGCGCTTCGCTGATGTTTCTGTTGGTTTTGCCCTCTTGCAACCCGGTGATACCAACGAGTTTGAGTGGGACTGCTCTGAAAATCCCCTGTAGCCTACCTCGATTGGCTCAGAGGACTCCCTGACCATTGGCTCTGCAGGCTTCTACCCAGCGCAAGGTATTTAGCCTTCTTCCACTCATGGGATTCCTTAAGATGGTCTTCCCAGGGGACTGGGGACACTACTTGCATCGAACAGTCTGGCCTGAGTGATGTACTCTGACTGAGACTTCTTCCCTGCCCTGACAAAGGTGATGTACTGCCTTGCTGTGGGCTGATATTTGCTCTGCTGTGATCTCCTGCACAGATGCTGTTAGCTACTACCTTCAGCACCTGGTCATGATGCCATCTCCCTTCTCCCGGGACTTTTGGGCAGATTCTTTCATTAGTGCTGCTAAAGTACCTGCTGTAAACAGACTCATAATAACTGGAGGTATATTACGGTCCTAAGGCTGTCGCATAGTCGAGGCCCAGATTGCACATGCAATTGAGGACTGCAGACATGCAGGTGCACCAATTAATTAGTCCACACCAATTTGTGTATCTTCACTGTCCACACTGGTGCAATTTTCTTAGACCATGACTGGGGTACCCCTGAAAAAGGGACCATCCCCACACATTGCTACCTGGGCTGCCCACTAAATGCAGAGAAAGAATTTTACATTGTTCATACTGTGTGCTGTGCTGTGGTGTGTTCACATGTGACAGTAAGGGCCCACTACTCTTAACATGAGTAAGCAAAGTGGCTGAAGAATCATGCGGTTTTTCTAATCTCGCACTTTTATTATCTCTCTCCTTTTTCAGTGGTGGTTTCTATTCTGGGTGCAATGAAGGCCCCGAAAAGCGATTGGGAAATAGTTGGTAAGACCTTTGTAATGTCAAGTGAGTTGCTGGCACCCATTTTCTCTCTGTGCCACATGTCATACAAAGTCCAGGAGTGCTGTTTAATTAATTAAATCAAATGTAGATTACTCCTTTACTTCCTCCCTATAGTAGGTTTGCTTCATTAGTTTTGTACTTGAAGAGTTAAGTAGTTCACAGGTGTGAAGTATCATTAATTATAATTTCATTAGGTTAATCACATTTTTGATTATTTGAATGTATTGACAGCTGAGTCATTTGTGTAGGTGCACATATTGCATTTGATTTCAGTTGTCTAATCCTTTTCTTTTCTTTTGAGTCACTCCATGAAGTCAGTCAGTGTTGGGGAAACAGCTCTCCCTATACCTTGAGTGCTGCTGACAGTTTTAGGCGTGTAGGTTATGACTAAGGCACATAGTTTCCATAAAACAAAGTATGGCATTAAGGAAAACCACAATGGGTCCCAAATGGCCTTATTAGGAGATTGCAAGTTCAATTAGTACAGACATCTTCCCATGAGTCCAAGCAAGCACAAGTGCTCTCATACTCAAATTCTACTGAAGAATTTAGGATTGCCTTCTGTGAAACCAGTCTAATGTAGAGACCAACGAGAAACCTGTCAAGTACACATACTGTGTGCTGATCAATCCACAGACCTGAGGATGTGTATTCCATTTATATTCCATATATTCCATGTATGTTTTGTGTGCAGTCTGCTTAATGTGTTTCTTCTAACAGATTGTGTTTTGGAACAGTGCTATTGGAAGATAGATGCCTGCCGTCGATACAGAGGGGCTTCAGCTGATCAAGTGAAAGGTTGACTTTAAGGGCTCATATCCTATACAGTAATCCACCACTTTTCGCAGAGGTTATGTTCCAAGAACAGCCGTGTATAGTGAAAAACCGCAGTGTTGTGTTTTGGTAAAACAAATGCCTATTTTTGTAGTGTAAACGCTAAATATGCTCCCCAAACACTTAAATTTCATTTTAAACTCAGTTTAATACATTACCTTTAATGAAAATGTAAAATATAAACCCATATCCATACTGTACAGTTTTCTTGAGCGTCACGGACACTTCTAACCACAGCAGCAAAGAGAAATAAATAATCAGTTAGCATTTGCAGTTAGCATTTGCAGTTAGCATTAGCAGCGTGCGGCAAGCCAAAACAAACTCGTAACTCTCTCTACTCACATGTTTAGACAGCGCACAGCAGATAACTGTTGGAAATTGGGGAACAAACCTTTAAAACACTAAAATAGGAAGACAAATCACAGAGCAGTGTGACTGCTCTATCTGTATCTCTCTCTCTCTCTCTCTCTCTCTCTCTCTCTCTCTCTCTCTCTCTCTCTCTCTCTGCATAACGTTCTCGGATTGACTACTTTAAAACCTCCCGCCTGTTATCTCAGTGGTATTTTACCATTTCAAGAGCACTTTATATTCATAGTTTCATTTTTTCATTTTTTATGTAGCTGAATGTATGTGCATATTTGTTAAATATTAGTAATGATATTATTCTTGATAATTTAGCTCTAAAATGCAAATATATATTTTTTTTTTTTTTTTTTTTAGGGATGCACACAAATGCTTTTTTTGGACCGAAACTGAAAACAAGGAAAAACATGGCCGAAAACCAAAAGAAATTATTATTAAATTAAAATAAATCTGTTACAAAACTATGAAAATATATATTTAGCATTCATACAATGCACAATATATAAAATTTGAAATAAAATAATTAATTTGGCCTCGCTCATGATTAGCCTAAAAGCAAGATAGCAGAAATATTATACAATTAAATATTGTCACGCATCGTCCTGGTCTGGACATGAAGGAATGAGGAAAGAGGCAGGCGCCGGTGAATACAAGATTGAGGGTGTTTATTTACAACATACAGACAGAACTGAAACATGGCACGAGAGCCGAGAAATGAAAAGAAAACACAAAACAGGGACACAGGAAAACCAAAGTGAAGAGTATGCTCCCACACCGACTTAAAGATTAAACCAAACTTAAATACTGATGGGGGAAGGGAACGGACCAATGAACTAGGGAACAGAATTAAGGGGAAACTATGAACCCGTGTGGGAAATTAATGAGTCTTCAGGAGAGCTCCAGTATGAGCTCCTCAGCGGCCCTGGTGGCCGCTGGCGGGTAGAAGTAGGGTAGAGTCTATGTTCCTGCAGCGACCCCCAGCGGCCGCTGACCGGTACTGTGACAAATATCTTCTCTAATTAAACTACTGAATTCAAGTGCATTTTAATACTGTGAAGGAAGTGCATGAACAAAGTGCATTCAGAGCAAGTGCTTTAAAACTGCTGAAAGATAGAACATTCTCTGTAGGCATAGATAACAAAATAGTGTATTAAAACAAACACTGGCATAGCCCATATAATAACTGTAATCACTGGAAAACTTTCTGTGTACATTTATATATATGTATTGTCACAAAAAGGCAAAATAGGTGGAGGATATTTTGTAGTTTCCATGTTATTGTGTGAATTTCCACGTACCGCGATCAGTTCGGTTCTCAGAAAAAAAACGTGTGACTGCTGATCCACGTAAACCTGGGGGATTACTGTATTTGTATTATTGTACTGTACTTATTTTTACAATAACTGTTGATTGTAACTGCCAATAACAATCATTTAATTTTTTATGTATTTCATTGTATACATTAATGATTTTCCCCATTTTATCAACATACCATTTATGTACATGAGCTCTGTTCTGCCTCACTGAAACTGCCTCAATTTTGCATTTTTATAACTTTATCTTAAATGGGCTGGGTTTATAGCTGCTATAGGCTGAATTGGCAGATGTACTCAAATACATTGTTTAATTTGTGACATCACAAATTCACTGCTGTTGCGTTTCTATAAATAAAGTATCTTGTGTTAAAATCAGAAGAAATATCAAAGGCATTCTTATTCCGGCAGGTTTTAGTGCTGACTTGTCCCTTAGTGGACATTAGCCATTAATCCTCCGGATAGACTGCTCATGTAGCTGCTGTGTACATTTAAACACAAGTGCACACATTAATCCAGTGCTGCTGTGGATTTGTACTGTGGATTTTTCCTGGCTCCATGTACTCACTGACACAGTTCTCCCCGGGAGTTAGCTGTCTCCCTTCTTTTCAAAGGGAGTTGATTGAAGCCCCTTACAAATATACTGTTTTTGTGACATTACAAATTTGTGTAGAAAATTGTATGTTTTAAAAAAAATACTACAATTACATTCTACATCAAAAAAGAACAGATTTTGATTATAGTGGTTTTTATTTGGAATATTCCTATTCACCATCTCTTATAGCTTGCATTGATGAAAACTGTGTGAGCGAGATTCTGAGCTGTATGGATTGGAACGACGAGGACACTAAGACCGCAAGTGAGATATTTCTGCCTGTTTTATAATGTGTGTGTGTGTGTGTGTGTGTGTGTGTGTTTGTGTGTGTGTGTGTGTGTGTTTGTGTGTGAGCAAGACAGATCAACATATTATAGACTGGGGCTGAGAATATAAAAAAATGTGATTATCCAAGGGACGATCAGTGATAACAACTTTCTACTTTTTAAAACCACCAATCTTTTTTACAGATTCATTCTCTGTACTTATGGGACAGTTTTCAAGCAGGCAAATCGCTGTTTACACCTGTAGCTCATGGCCTCACTAAATGCATTGGTGAGGCAGACAAGCATGTGGATCCACTTCACTACTGTCATGCCAAGTCAAGGTCAAGACGGTAGCCAGTGCTCAGTCATTGAGTCATCCTCTGGCCCCGTTCTGTTCATCTCTTCAGGACCATGAGTATCTCTGACACGTGTGTGTGAGAATGATGATTCTAGGGAGCATTCTCAGAGCAAAGTGAGAGAACTACCAACTCTCTCATGTTACTCTGCGTTTGGGTTCATCCTTCACGCTACACTGGCCAATCTGTGGCCTTTCAAATTCAGTGAACCCAACGGACTTTGCCGCTTTTTGCGATATGGTGAATCGTCATGGTCGATGGGTTGAATCGGGATGTTTCAGGCTTAAGACAAGGACTACACAAGATGTTTACGGCCCATGCAGAACTTGTTTGGTAACTTGAAATTCCCCAGGATGCCTATCGAGAGCTGTCTGCTGAATGCGTCATTCCACAGGCGGCGGCCCAGTATTTTCCCTGTGTCCCTTTATCTACTGAATATAAACTCTCTTTGCCAGATAAATGGGTTGGGTGAGATGGGAAGTGTGATGTGTTTCTAACCAATCTGAAGCTTATTTTTGAGTTTCAGCCATCCTTTTACACCTTCGACTGTGGATAGATTGCACTTCTCGTCTCCCTCCTCACCGTACAGGCAGCCAAGTGGGCCACAGCGGTCTTGGGGGCGGACTCCACCATCGCCCACCCCCATCTGGATAGGAGGTAGAGGCCGACTCTCGGCTTTATCATCTCAACAAAGACGACTGATATGTGAGCCGCTATGCGCCCGAGTACCAGGTGGGGATGGCTGTCCCGATGAAGAACTGACTCGCCAGGTGGGAGTTCCCAGCTACTGTTGAGGGTTTAATCCAGCTGTGCCTCCACACTGACCAAAGGATAAGCTCCAAGGCTGCCATGGAACCAGCTTCTCTTCTTTCTTTGGTGGACCACTCGGGAGCAGGGGAACTCATGCAGTTGGGGCGCATCTCCCTGACCACAAAGCCACCTGGCGGAGGCGTTCTGCAACAAGTGTTTCGTCCAACTGCCTCCTCACAGGTCACAGGACCTCACGAATGACCAAGCACAGTACCACTCCGTGCTTGAATATATTCTCTACTGTGGGGTGTAACAACGCACTGTGGAGGAGTTTGTTGTAAAAGAACAAACAGAGGCCTCTCTATCAACTTTCATGATGGTGCCAACAACTGATGGTGCATGAACATGGAAGTCTTTTACTAGGTAAAGACCTTGAGTATTTATTGATCAAGTGCCGACCACTCGACCTGCCCTGAGAGTTCTCTACTGTGTTAACAGCTGCGGTTGACATCCTACCACGCTTAACGAACTGTATTGCATATTCACCAGATATGAAATCAGACACACTTTACAAATATATATACTAAACACCAACAGCACATCTGCTGTCCCTCTACGGTTGACTGCTAATCGCCTCTGAGGTACCCTTGAGCAAGGTACTAGAGACATATGACAGAATTGTCACTTTCACTTTCAGATGTTACAGTGCTGGACACCAGAGGCAGGGGAAAAACTACAGGACTGCTTTGATTGGGACATGTTCACTCCTCTGACCTGGTGGTCACAGACTACATTAAGAACTGTGTGAATGACTGTATACCAAACAACCAGAAACCATGGATTAATCTAGAAATCTGGTACAGGATCTGCAACCACACACATGAGTTTCAGACTAGAGACACGCGTGCCTAAAATAAATGCAAGTATGATCTCCGGAAAGCCATCACCCGCATGCAGTGTTGGGGAGTAACGGAATACATGTACTGGCGCGTTACGTATTTAGTAGAGATGGCTTTTTTTTTCCGATACCAATGCCGATACCAATATTGTACATTTGGATTCTATACAAATCTGTCTTTTTTTTAAACAGTAAGCCAAAAATAATGCTTTCAAAAAATGTCCGGATATATTTTGCATACCTTCACACAAATACAGAAATCATAACTATGATAT
>JBBPCY010004398.1:0-16069 GCA_037974405.1 Brachyalestes nurse
GACCAGTCAAGTTCTTCCACACTGAACTCCTCCAGCCACGTCTTTATGGAGCTGCTTTGTGTACTGGGACACAGTCAGTGTAGCTGTTCACTACACTCTATTTGGACTAGGTGACAATATACTACAAATTTCTGGGGAAGTCATGAGTCTAGTATTTTCATAGTGGAGGCACCGCACCGTTTACACACTTTTAATGGTAGACAGAAAATCCAGTCAGCGCAACATCGACAGCTGGGAACCCAAGATCCTGTTTATTAACACTATGTCATAAATTTGTGCTCTAGTTTCATATCAAGCATCCAAGGAGGCAAATCCTCATCAAGGTTTACTCGACTCTGCGGGCCGGAACCTGCCTGCTGTTGTCATGAGTGGGTTACTCATGTTTATTATTAAAAGTGAAAAAGGTCATGAAGTGTCTACAATACACAGCTTGACTCTTCTTGTCCTCGTTTACTGGTTCATGTGCCTCATAATCCTCTTGTGATAAAATCACTGTAATGTCAGGCCTGTTGTGCTTCACTGCCTTGTTTTTCAGTCGTCCCTCTTTATTCCGATGCAGCCTTACACACTCTTGGTGTCCTCTGAAACCAATTCACCCTGGAGTCTGTTCTCCAGCAGAACACACACGAGAGCTCAGACCTTTAGATGTGAAGTGATGGACTGGCATGGTATGGTGTGTCATCCAGTGTCAGAATCTGTTTGCTCCAGATCTGTCCGGCGGATCAGCGGCTGTGCTGAGCTCAGTCCAGGTCTGATCTTCGGTTTCACGCTGTTTGCGCTCTGTTTACTCCGCTGTCATGGAGGCAACGTAAAAAGCAGTGGGGAGCCTCTCCAGAAGAGAACAGAAATGTGTGGATATTTTCTTTACTGTATGAAATGATGCAAGAACTGTAAAAATTATGCCTTGATAAGTGAAACCATTTTAGGCAAAATATTTCACAATTTGAGATCATCGTGAGAATTTTACAGGTTAATTTTTAAACTTGTTTTGACGTGTGTTTAACCCTTTTTAGATCATTTACTTGAATGAAAGGGTTTTAATATTGGCTTATTTGTGTAACACCACATCTTTATGCACAAGCGTTCAAATGACAGAAGTAAATTAAAAAAGGTAACTTTTTAGCCATATGGCTTGGTTGATTTTTTGTCTCTTTTCAAATTTGTTCTCAGAGCTCTAAAAGCAATATAGACAACATTTTGGATACAGTGGGGTCCAAAAGTCTGAGATCGGCATTGAAAAATATTACAAAAATATTATTTTCTGACTGCATTTTAATATTAGTCTTACCTAATAGAAAGTAAGTGAAATGGCTAAATGTTTTAAAGGTCGCTGTTTAATGTTTCCATATGAAACTGTTACAGGATGAGCCTGTTTCTTTAAGGAACCATGCATGCTGGGGCATGTAGTTTATGGAGGGGTGTGTGTGTAGTGTGTGTTTCTTTTCATGGCCGCTCCGTTTGCGAGTGCTTTTCGCCACTCGAATGCTCTTTTTGAAGAAAGAAAATAAATGCTCCTGTTCTGAGGGAGGAAAGCACAGACCTAGCTCCCAGTTGTGACGTCCCCAAAAAAGAGACATAAACGTGAAACCCGTATTGTTCCGCATTACTTTAATCGCATGTTCTTCATCGTACCATGTATTCTCTGTACAGCATCATGTACCGAACCGTGACCCACGTACTGTGACGGTTCGGAACAAATACATGTACTGTTACAGTCTTAACTATTACTACTACTAATAATAATTCTAATAATATTTTAAGGGTCCTACACATATGATTTTATATTGTCATATTATCACCACCATGGCAATACTGCAAAGTTAACTAGCTGTTAAGAAATGAAGATGTCAGTTTAAAACAGAACCGAATGAAGCTAGCCAGTGAGATTTCAGTACCAGAGCTACATATGCTATGCATATTTATAATCTAAATTAGACAATAGTTTCGATTTGTTCAAAACTTGTTGGTCTTTATATAAAGTAAAGTGTTCCTTCACAGCTTTGATATCTTCACTCTTCTTCTAAAATATATAAAATAATGTGAGTAGGTGTGTTGAAATGTTTGGCTGGTTAATGTATGTGAGATTTGCCCTCTCAGAGCTGATAAAATTTGCCAAAACAGGGGGTGCGACATCAAAGAAAAGTCATAAATGTATTTGCATGCTTTTATGTGCTTATCTCCTCCGCTCTTGGAAAACGGAGAACCTGTTGAATCTGCATTAGTGTGAAATTCTCCACCGCCTCAGGGCACACAGCTACCCTCCTCCAGCTCTCACACACTGGGCTCCAAAAAAAAACTAATTTAAACACCCACCTCAACCCAACTTAACTTTTTCTATCTTATACTTTCTCTAACCTTAACCTCCAACTCAACCCAGTTTATTAATTTTATACACAGATTCAGCCACTTCTTTCAGCTGTATTGTAAAAACTGTACTCAAAAAAGTAAGTAAAGTGTCCATTTGTCATGTGTGAAGACACCACAGCATGAAATACTCCCTCTACATTTAACCCATTCACCAAGAGAAGCAGCAGGCAGCCAGGAATACAGCGCTCAGGGAGCAGTGTGTGGGGACGATACCTTACTCAAGGGTACCTCAGTGGTGCCACTAGCAGTCCTCGGATTCAAACCATAAACCTTCGGATCGCAGGGGCAACTCCCTAACCACTAGGCCACCAACTGCCCCTTAAGATCATATGTAGTTTTGTTAATCGTTACAAGCCTATAAATGTCACGAGTGGACCACAGTAGAAAAAACTATAAAATACAAAAAGCAGGTGGGATATGGGCCCTTTAAGTCAAACGGTTCCAAGCCATAAGTTAAAATTAGCTGTGAAGTCAGCACTGGCATGGGCTACCAGGGGTATAAGTCATCATCTTGTCTTGTTAGATAGGTTGAAGTCATTTGGATTGGCTCCTAGACAGAAAGTTCGCATGATTTACTGATTTAGTGGAGGGAAAAAGGGTCGTTAACGAGGAAGAAGTGGCCGCTTGGGGGCCGGGGGGTGGAAGGGGGGTAACGTGGGAAACCTCTGAACCATAAAACTTCAAGGACTTCTTTAATTTACGGCTTGATATCTCCAGCTGTGGTGGGTGAGTCGGTGGCAAAGGTGATGCCTTCAAAAAACATCCACTTATCTCCACTTACACACTCACAGCGAAGACTCATGAGACTTTTAAGTGTCTAAAAGCGAGGCGCTTTTAGTGTCGAAGTGCATGAGGAACACCGACAAGACACGACTAATCCTTTTTTTTTTCATCCGTTTTTGAGCCGAGTCCATTTTTTAAATTACTTTGGTAATTTGGTAAGTTTGATGTTCATTTGGGACGTTACTTGGCAGAGGTTCAGGTTAAAACAGGAGCGTTTTCTCTATAATTGAACTTGGCTCCTGAGTCCACATTCTCCTTATTGAATCCTTCTGTCCTCCTCTTCACTGCTAGCAAAGCACCTGCACGATGGATTAGCAAATGACATCTGCGAGTTAGCGGCAAGGGGTTGGGATCACTCAGGTTTATGAAATTGTAGTTTTGAGAATAATACGAGAATAGTGTTGAGAACTATTTTGGTGGTAAATTAAAATGGAGCTTATCCAGATTTATCTAAACTACTTTACATTTTGAAACCCTTCAATGATCTCGGCAGTGTTCTTGTGGCTTAATACAATCCAATCCTCAAAGCAGCGTACCAATACCTAGTCTTCTAAGAGGAGTAGAGACTATTACTATGGAGGTGGGGAACAAACTCCTCAATTAATACCCTTGATTTCTAAAGAAAGAAAGTGCAGAGGTCTACAAGGTTTTGCAGATTTGGTCCTTTGGTCCCAGTATCCAGAATAGTTTGACTGTTTCCCTGCTCAAATGCACCCACTACACCTGGCAGTTACTACATGAACTGGACCATATGTGGTCATAAGCATGAGAAGGGGGTCCACTCTTTTTTGGTGCTGCAGTACCCCAAATATAATGTATAGTGATTCTTAAATCTACTTTGAAACCTCCTGCCCCATCAACAAATACAGCCATGGAAAGAAATAAGAGGCTGCATCATTTTTTTTTCCTGGTTATTGCTTTTGTAATTTGTGGGAGTGTTTCTGTGTAAACTGTGCACGTCACTATTGTTTTATACACTATTGACCACATTTGACTCAAAATTCCAAACAAAACATGTTTGGAGAAAATGTAAATATAATACATATAAAAAAAGTATTACACCATGGAAAAATAAACTACACAAAACTCTGGATGAAACACATGCACACACTCTGCTCTTAACATCAGTGAAGCTGCTGGAATACAGCACATAGAAAAGCTGCTCTACACACACACACACACACACACACACACACTACTGCACTCACAAAACATGTGACGGCGTTTCATATTTTTACACAGCTCACACTGCAATAGTTCAGTAAAGAATAGCAACCTGTGCATTTTACACACACACATACACACACACTGCTGCTAATTGTACAAACAGTGAACAGAAAAAAAGGTAAATGTGGTCTCTTATTTTTTTCCATGGCTGTACATTACCACTCCAAACAGCCCTTCCCCATCGGCAAAATGTTTCAGCAAGCTCTGTTCACTCTGAGTGTGTGTAAGCAGAAAATACATCAAACTGTGATGAACACCAGGGCCAGAACTGAAGAACCCTGGTATATACAATCCAGATATGAGCCCTCAGGGCCTTCAGAGAAGGTCTAATGACCTCTGGGTATTAATGATCTATTCATGATGCTTTCTCTGTGGTATCTGAGTAGATGTAGCTAAGCAAGATCTTCCATTCCTCAGACCTTTAAAACCTGGACTGAAGTTCTACAGTGCTGGATATTAACAGTGGGCAGGATGAGTTTTGTGACAAGGAACCTCACTCTAGGCCTTCTGGAAGTTCTAGATATGTCACTGACTGTTAATACGAGCAGCAGTCTAAACAGTGGGTTTGTGTCTGATGGGGAACTGCAGCAGCTCTATATCAGGACTCTTTAATGAAGGAGTCACTGTAGAAATGCTACAGAAATTTTCTACAGACTCCTGTTTTTCCAAATGCAATAACCCTTATTAACAATCAAAGATAATAATTATTTACTGCACCGTTTCAATAATTATTATATGTTTTTAGCTCATGTGATGTATTTTAAGTGTATTTTTTTCTTGCTATTCATTTTGCTTATGTACATTTTTTTAGGCGCCATGTAGGAGAAGCTCTCCTTATTTCAGTGTACTGGTGTACAATAACAACTAAGGCATTCAAACTCAGACAAGATGAAATATATATGTATATTACAAGCTTCACATACAACATGGAACATCTTTTACAAGCTTCAGATGAAAAAATGTTAATGTGCTGTTAGCTTAGCACTAGCGTACTATTAGAATCCCATTGGCGCTAGTAGAATTTAGCATTATAACAGAAATCTTTTTATCATGTTTTGATATTTATACACCACACTGAAGGCCAAGCTTTAATAACTGATTCCTTGTGAAAAATATTACTGAAATACTGATGGTAAACTAAATGTGTGATGTACTTCCAACTCTCAAAAATTGGTTAAATCTATTAAAACTCTGCATACTAAGTATCCTAAATCTAATCAGAAAATCACCAAACTGAGTCTCAGATTTCAGAGACTCAGAGAGAAACACTGAGTAGATTTACGTTAAGTTAATCATCTTACTCTTGCTGTGCTTATCTCAGGCATATTTCATGTTCAAAATGCTACATTTACACATTTTCAAGATGAAGGGTGAAGAACTAGATTTCAGTTTTTACTTCAGGGAAAGACTTTTTTCAGTGGAAGCTCATTTTCAATAGATTTTCTTGTTTGTGTCTAAAACTCCTGGATGAAAAATACATAACCTTAGAGTCAATAATCATAATACCCTAATCAGGGACAATTTGTGGTTGCTTTGGGCCATGCATTACTTCAGAGGAGGAAAAATAAGACATGAAGGTAATTGCTGTTAACTGTCTTCCACTCACACAAATAAGATTTATGACCTAGATATGACACCGTTTCACTTCTTTCAGGTTCTGAAAAATGTACATTCAGTCACACACACACACACACACACACACACACACACGCACGCACCCTGTCCACAGTGATTAAGCAGCTGGTATTGTCTTGAGACTGTTGATGTTGTGTTCGGGTCTGGGATTGATGTCGATGTAGATGTGAGCTCTGATAGCAGTGCAGAGGGGGATGAAGTACAGGCCCTGCTCAGGGGGGACGCTGACTCAGCACCTTGGTCCTGCCAAGGACGGTCAAAGGCCCACAATACGGGCGCTGCTGATTTATTACATCAAACCTTCAATGTAAATCGTACAGTTTGGTAACCCTCTTAATGGTCTTGGCTCGCTAAATGCCTCCAACAGGCAGATTTGCTCTCTGGGTGGATCCTGAGCCGTGCTGATGGGACATTTTTTACAGAGCGACCCCTATCGATTTTATGACTGTCCGTCATGAATGGGAAGAGATGTCCATTACTGCAGCGACTGCTGGGGAGGACGGTTCCACGCAGCTGTCTCTAAAAAGCGATCGAAAGTAAAGGCACCCCCACCCCACACATGCTCGCATCCACTACCACACCTCACTCAGCTAATTAAAGTTCTGCTTTGTGACAGTAATTGCTCTACGGGTTGATTTAGTTTTGGACTCTCTCCAGGTCAGGTTTGAGAAAGATCTTGGCTCAAAAGGAAAACAGGACCTGCATGATGAGGCCACCATGTGGCATTTATTGACCTGTCGATTATTCTTTCATAGTTACTGTTGCTATGTTGGACACACTTTACAGAACTCCCATTTGACTAAATGAGTCAAATCAGTTTTATCACAATACCTACATTTAGAGTATGTAATTCATTTATAATTGCAATCAGTTATTAATAATGGCACTCAACTGAATCTCTTAAGTGACCCGTACCCATGCTGCTCAATGGCAGGGCCAAAAGTGGGCCGCAGCCAAGCTGGTTGTGTCAATGCTTTCTGATTGGTCGAAATGTTGTCATCACAACATGGCCTTTGTTTTTTTACTGTCTGCACAAAATAATAACAATGGAGACACAACCTAAGAACTGAGATGTTGACGAAGCAATACTACCTGTTTGGGCTGAAGATACATTTCAGTGGGAGTTTTCTATGACTCTAACAAATGTAGTTCCGTGCCTTTGCAGTACAGTTTAAGAACAGTGCAGGTTCTGTATATCTATGGAAAAGCGACGTTGGTATCACTCAGCCTTACTCACCTTTAATCTATCAACGACAACCATCCACCAAAAATATACAATTTATTATAAATAGAAATCCCGAAAACTCTAACTAATAACATTTCAGCAAGAGATGTATACAAAAGACAATGATAAGACCCAAGTGCTCCCACTGTGAGCATCTCCACCAGAGAGTGGCAGAGCTCTGTCTCTGACTCGTGCCCTGTTTCTATTTCTGACTCTATTTTTCATCACATCATGCTGATGTTTCACCTTCAGTACTGCAGTCAATCCATCTTTAATACTGAAGTTCCATCTTAAATACTTCAGCAAAAACTGCTTAAATACTGATGTTCCACCTTAAATACTGCATTAAAATCAGCTTAAATATTGATGTTCCACTTTAAATACTGCAGTGGATCCAGCTTTTTTGTGTGAGACTTCCACAAGTCGTGATAGTCTTAGCATAAATGTAGGAAGAACATTTAAAAAAAGAACAATAAAACAAAAGATCCCAGGATTGGATTGGATCTCCTTGGTGATAAAGCTCTGGACAGCAATGAAAACACTACCGGATGGACGAGTTCCTAGAGGGTTGTATTTTCTCTCATTTCAATTTAGCTTTATGTTCTGTTTCCTGCTGCTAATTCTCAGTTGAAGAGAGGATGTACAGTGGTTGAGGGACCCTTCCAAAGCATCCATCAATTCACCACTTGGGAACTATTTAATATGGAGACTGCATTCTGCAAACTGCAACAGTAAAAAGCCTTTTAATCTCCTGGAAAATCCCAGAGACGTGTATCAGAACGGGACTAAAATGATTAGAGCAGTGCTGAGCTCAGTGGTACAGCAGGTAATTCAGTCTGTAATTCTGCTCAGGGGAGGAGTGAAAACAATACTCACACCGCCCATCCAGACAGGAATAAAAGCACAGAGCAGGTCCTGTAAAATCTACAAAATTAAAATGCTCTTGAATTAAGTGCTCCTTTGGTTTGATAGGACCAAAAGTACAAGGAGGTTGCGGGTGTAGTTTTGGGAGTTGGGGGGTATAGTATGAGGGGTTAGGGTATGATTTTGAGGGCCAAGGGGTATAATGTTGGGTGTTAGGGGATGTGGTCTGGGGAGTTGGCAGGTGCAGAATTGTGAGTTGGGGGTGTAGTGTTGGGAGTTGGTGGTGTAGTATTGTTAAGATCTATTTTAAAGTTTCTTATTAGTCTGAATGAAATTTAGCCAGAATTCTGTTAAGCTTGCCCAACATCACAGCAGCAGCCATAAAGGAATATGGAGGACAGATGGGTCAACTATATTTCATATTCATTCATTATGTAGTGATTGTTATAATGCCCTCTCTTTGGCCTGTCACGATCATCTATTATTGTCAGTGCAAGGCTGTTCATTCAGGTTTTATCAGGAGGCAGTTTAGGTCAGGTTCAATTTCAGGTTCGGAAGGAAAATTAGTTTCTGGGTGTAGGATTGGACTATTTGGATTCAGGCTGAAATTTCAGGCCTGATAAAGGCTATAAGCTGGTGTGATCTGGCTTTATCAGTATAGGAACAACTCTCAGATCGCTCGGAGACAACCTTCAGCTTTACACTTTTGCCATGTTTTTTTCATGTACTGGACTCATCTATACAGAATATTTATTAAAAGTGTACTTCGTTATTCAACTATTTAATTAATTGCATGTAAATGACACTAGACCTGAAGCTCAGCCTAAAATGCTGAGAGTCACTGTTCAGCTGAAGTATTAAGGGTAACAGAACATTGTGTAATCCACATTAAAGCAGTTAGACTGCTGGTAAAAGTGGGACAGAACTGAGTAATTGTCATTACTTTGCAGAACAGTGTTTTCCTGAGCTGAACACGAGGCATTACATGGTCTGCAGACTGCATAATTATCTGTTTATCTCAGCGTTCATTACTGTTCCTTCCAATGCATTGCTTGTTTTAAAAAGCGCTGCTGCAGCTCGGAAGGGCAGCTCACACTGATCTTGTTTGTTTTCAGGCAATTAAAGCAACACGCTGCATTTTAATAAATAGTAAATGCCACGGCGGAAGGAATAGAGGTGCAAATTCAGACTAATCTCAAAGTGAGAAACGAAAGAGAGGGTTGTACTTACACTACAGTCTCCACAGGCCTCAGATAGGAACCCCCCCAGGACTTTTATTTATTTATTTATTTTATTTGTTTGTTTTTGCCCTTTGTTGTTGTTGTGTGTCCTGCATTATTAATACCGATATTAAAAATGAGGGATTATTGTTTCATACTAGGAAAATCATGGGACCTCCTTCAGCAGGAGCTGAACCGACAAAAACGCCATGGAGCTCCTGGGAGGGAAATGGATAAATACAGAAAGGAAAGAAAAGAAAAGAAAAACAACAAAGCCCAAAATTATTTACAGCCGAAATCAGAAAGTGCTGAAGCAGCACCAGAGTGCTGACTTTCCGAACAGCGAGAGCGGCGCGGTGTTTAGTTCAGCTGTGTTGTTATTCAAGAGCTCTACGCTAAAGCTGCATTTCGCAGTGAAGCGCGACTGAGGCTTTAAAGTGATTTTTTTCCTTCAAACGCAGTCGATCAGCAAAGACACGGTTGTTACCTGAAGTTCTTTAGTTTTAGCACTGGAGCTACGAGGTTAATGTTGCACAACAGAAGGTTATGTACGCTAATTAGCCTGGCGCTAGCCCATTCGGACAGAGAGTCTGTAGTAAGTCAAGGTGGGCACAGCGGTTAGTCGCATGGCCAGAGTGTAGAAGTTCAAAGTTGGTGTTTCTAATATAGTGACCAGTAAGTGAAAGCGAATGGTGGGAGCTTTCAATAAAGTAGAGAGTGAATGAAAACACAAGGCAAGTGCTTCTCTTCATTGGTTACTTAATTAGAAACAACGTGGGCGTTACCAACAAAGTGACCAGTGAAAAGAAGCACAAGATATGTTTCTAATAAAGTGGCCATTCAGTGGAAGGACAAGGTAGGTGACCTTCTGAAATCCACCATCATCTCAAGGACAGGTTAGGTGTTTTGAATAAAGTGGCCAGTGAGCGAAAACGTAAGGTTGGTGTTTCTAATACAGTGGCCAGTGAGTGGATGATGGACGGATGGATGGACATCAATTTGTTCCTGAAGGAAGTTGCTACAGTAGCATACATACTCAATACACATTTTGTTACAATAATTACACGTACAAACAATACATAGCTTTACACAGAACTATACTATGCATAAACTACAGAAAGTGCAAGATGTGCGATGGCAGGAGAGAACGAGTCGGGTTAGAGGCTCTTTATAGAGTCTGATGGCAGCTGGGAGGAATGACCTTGGTGATCACGCAGGCGAACAGAGTAGCTGTGTCCATACTGAAGCTGTTTGTCTAGTGTGTCTTGCAGCAGGTGAGAAGAATTGTTCAGTATGGCCTTAACTTTCTTAAGTGTTCTGTTCTGGATACAGATACAGCTTGTCCTCCAAGATACTTTTATATCTCCACCACTTCCACCTGATGGTGATGGAGGCCAGGGAACCCCCTGAAACTCACTACCACCTCCAGCACAACTTTCTAGGTGTTTCTAATAAAGTGGCCCATAAGTGGAAGCTCAGGGCAGGTGTTTCTAATAAAGTGGCCAGTGAGTGAAAACACAAGGTGTCTCTCACAGCACTTTACAGCTTTAGAGCCTTTTTAAACTTTTTTGGATTGAACTGAACTGAATAGAAAGACTTTTTTTTATCCCTGAAGGACAGTTAATTACTGGACATGTCAGCTTTGACAATAAAGAAAATAACATTAAACAAAAAAAAATGTCCCAGACCCATAATAACAATAAAAAATAAAAATAAGCATTAGAATCATTCATAAAAAGTGGAATAAATAAATGTCAGGATATTCTGTGATTAATTTACACAACACATTTTTCATTTTGTTCATTTCCTTTAGTGTTAGACCTTTTTTAAGTGCATGGAGAAAGAACTCAGCCTCATTTATGAGCCTTGATGCCTCCAGCAGCTTTCAAAACAAACTTGTCGAAATGGTTAGACACACTCGTGCAATTTTTTTTTCTTTGATCTGCGAATAACTTTCCGCTTGACAGGCGGATAAAGGTTTTAAGTGGAAATGTGGGAAATTGCAGTCACACCAAGCAGCTGCATTGTGCCAGGGGGCGTGGTGTCCCCCTCCACTTTGTAAAAATTACCAAAACGAGGATTAGTGTCTTAGCTTTTGACAGCAAGCACATCCCTCATGGCGTCCGCTCTGTCAGCCACAAAGATCGGCCTGCTGGTGTGTATCAGCCACATGTGATGTTTCTTATGTGTTTGTTAAGTTCAAGGTTGTGCATTTATAGCTATGCTAGGCATAAAGACGTTTTAAATTAAAATTTATGTCAATATAACTAACATACTGTTGATCTCTATTACGTGCAATAAAACGTCCTAACCACTATTTGTGTTGATAATAATTTGCTTAACTCTAATGTACTTAGAGTATTTGCGTATATAGCATAGTGTATTTCATAGAGTACTCTACTGCAGTAGAGTATTTACTGCAGAGTTTTATTGGATTTATTTAGACTTTATAGTTCTTTATAGTACATTGTTTTTTTCTGTGTCTCATCGTAACATAACCAGTAAAGTGTGGGGTGAGAAGTGTGGAGCCCTGAACAGCCTAAATAACCATCAGCATCTAATCAGAGCTAATAGAGTACTCCCTTCTCCTCCAGCCCGCAGCCTGTGATGCATCATACTGAAGGATCTTGACGGATTATAGACTGGAAAGTGTCCAAATGAACAAACGCGAATGGAAAATGAATGGCCAAATGAAAGACTCCCGCTAGGCTAACAGGAGATTTGCATGGTCACCAGCACCCCAGTGGGCATTGCACGGTCAGACCTGTGGACGCAGGACTCAAAAGCTCAGCCGTGATCAGCTCATTGATGCCCAAAGCCCATCAGATCGTGACTGCTGCCTGGTGTGCTGAGCAAGACAGATTGCTCTGCAGCCACAATGCTAGAGAACGTGCTGCGCACACACACACACACACACACAGAGCCAAACGCACACACCTTCTAACCCCTCACCTAGACTCTCTATGCTAAGGTGGCTATTCCAACAAAACTATCTATCCAAGATTAATTCCATTTAATTCCAAAATCAATCAAACTATTAAAGCAACAGTTCAGCTAATGATCAAAACGTGTACCACTTATCCCAGATGTGGTCGATCAGATAAGATGTAGTTGGAGTCTAGATTTTGCTTCTTTAGTTTAGAACTATATCTACAAGGCTAACATTTCTAGCACTAGAAGTCAGCAGTCACCAAATCTTTTCTGTAAACACATCCCCAAAACTTTAACCTGCTCAAACCACATCCAGCTCTTCATTAAGGTGGAACAGACTCGTGGATGTGGTTTAGGACACAGTATGACTTATTGTGAGCTAAAAAATGAACTAAACATCACAGTGTAGCTGAACTTTGTGGACAGCATTTTTACACAACAGGGTCTGTTTTCACTAACCACCTCAGGAGCAGGAGCACTGATCTTTGGTAAAAATTGAGGAAACGATGAATGCTCTGTGAAATGCCAGCCCTTGTACAGTCTTGAACAGTTGGCTGGTGTGCTGTAGTTTATTTTTATAATGAAAAGTATGTCATACTCTGTCCTAAAACCCAACCACAAGTCTACTCCACCTTAATACAGGGCTGGGTTTAAGTGGTAAATGGTGAGTAACTATTGACTATTACAATTTGTGCTATTCCTCACTGGTATTTCTAATGGCTGTATTCACAGTGTCTGCTTAATGCCTAAGAGGTTAGGTGTATTGTGTTTTGTAATACTTTTAATCAAGGTTCAACATGCTCGGTTTTCCAGTGTTGAATCCAGCAAATCACTGCAAATCTACACTGATTCACTGCTTATGCTCAGCATTAAAAGATCATTGTTCCAGTCACAGTTGGCTATCTGGGGTTTTAGTTTTTTTGGAAGTACTCTCATATTGGGATTCCCAAAAAGTCCGTTTGGCAGCTCCAACTTATTCAAAATGCTGCTGCCAGAGTTCTAACCAGAACCAAGAAAGGAGATCACATCACTCAAATTCTCAGGACCTTGCACTAGCCCCCAGTTCGGTAAAGAGCTGATTTCAAAGCTGGTGATAAAAAGAGCTGAAACTAAACATGGCGAGATGGTGTTAATCCACTATCCTGTCCAAGCAACTACCCATCAGGATCAGATCTGCACTAACCATAGCTTTAAAAAGCTGCTAAAACCACACTATTCTCCTCCACTTGCACGTTTAATCTTCTTTTATTGATTTTCTAGGCATTCTTTTATTTGTTTACTTTCCACTATTTGTATGCATAGTGATTTAGTTCTGTTCATATAAAGAACACTGAATGACACTGAATGACAAATGAACTTGATTTGACTTGACCTGAATTTGTAAATATTTTGCTTTAAGTGCTGAATCAACTTGAATTCACAGATCAGCTGATGAATCAAAGCTTAATAGTTGGTTTTCCAGCATTTAATTCAGCAAGGTCACTGCAAATCTACACTGATTCTCAGCATTAAAGGATCATTGTTCCAGTCATATAAATCAGGGGTTTTAACTATTTTGGAAGTACTCCTTCAATTTCCAACATACCCATTCCCTTCAGCTTCAGTAGAGAGGTAACAAGAATCAGGAGTGTCCTCACTAGCGTGAGGGATTCATGGGATCCTCTCGTTTTCTATATTAGAAAACCCCTGGCCTGCTGTGCTCTGGAGTGAGCTGATGGAAAAACACTCCTGACTCAGCACGAACTATCCAAACCCACAGTAATGATTTCCTAAAAGCGGCTGGAGCTAAAAGTTGAGTACATGATGTCAAAGGAGCACTTCAGCTCAAAAAAATGCTAATGTGACTCACAATGGGTAAATGCCAATGAAAGCTATTATTCATTATTCATTTCTCCAAGAATATTTAAGATTCCTTTTTGTTTTCAGTTTCAAAAGAGTTTGGAGTGTCGAAGTGGCTTCTAAAATACTGAGAAAATCCAGGCAGAGTTGGTGAAAGTTAATTTTCCAAACTTCCTGCATAATTGAATGGATAAGATGTAAACAGAGTCATTTTGGTGTAAAAGGCTCCATTGTAGAGAAACTTATTCAGAATTGTTCACAGTGATGGTGAATGGAACCAGACGTCTGCCTTAAAAGCTCCTCACAAAGTTATTAGATGAAATGGTTATGAATGCACTGCCTGATGCATGAGATGTGGTTTTACCAGAGTTTTGAGAAACCTTTGGCGTAATATTAAACCTATTTATGATGGAGGGGTACATGAAGGGTATTCCAAGGCAGAATTGTCCCCAGAGAAACTTATTCACTTCAGATTTGTCATTATATTACAATCATCAACATTCCATTTAAACCATGACATGTAGGTTCACTGGTAAATAAAATGGTTCTATTTGCGTGACATCTGGTTCCATTCCCCACCACTGTAACGAGTTTCTCTAATATATATTCTCTAATATTTCACACCAAACCCACTATGATTGACTTTGTTTAGTTCTCAAACACTTAATATGCTGAAGAAAATCTGTAGAATTCCTCTTTAAAATGACCTGCCATTCAAGTCCATCTCAGCTAGCAAAGAAGCAGCAACAAGGAGCAGATGTGTCCTCACTGGCAAAGGGCAGGAGATTGGGGCTTAGATGCCTTTCTAACCCTGCGGCCTGTGGACATGTGAGCCAAACACACAGCTTGAAAGTGAAGGCCAGATAACCTTCGGAGATGATGAAGGTCAGATGCAAAAAGCAAAAACTTGTCCAGCATCAGATCACACTCAGTTGCAAAGAAGTTTCTCTGAGACTAATGTGAGGCAGTGCATGAAATTGAACGAACAGTTATGAATATGCCATTTTCAGATTATTGAGCTGCACTCGAGGTGAGCAGAAGCAATGTTTACGTAACATTCTTATTATACACACTGGGTGTCCAGTTACATTAAAACTGCAATACCAATGAAGTGCAAAGCGGTTCAGCCCCTAGGCTTTAACTAATGATCAGTGGTAATGGCGTACGGCACATCGTTATGAATGTTAAGTCAAGAACGCTGGTGCATAATGAAGCCTCAGTGTCAGAGCACCACTGTAAATAAACATAACGACATGCACTACAGACCAACGCTTTGGAATCAGCACTTTGTAAAATTAACACTATATATTTTTTTAACTATAAGTTTAATATATATTTTAACCCCTAAGTCACTCCAAAGTTGGGTTTCCAGTCTCCTGACCAGCCAGCCTGCTGAGCCACAAACTAGCCTTTCTCCTGACATGCTGTCCACCCAGGTTGATAACCCACTGGCCACCCAGTATCCTGACTTACTGGATGCCCAGTTTTCTGGTCTACCAGTCACCCAGGCTGTTGACTAGCCAGCCCCCCAGTCTGCTGACCTACAAGCCACTCAGACTCCTGGTTTACTGGCCATCCAGTTTTCTGACTAGCCAGCCCCACAGTCTGCTGACCTATCGGCCCCCCAGTCTTCAGATCCACTCACCACACCACACCCACTGAGCACCCAGTCTCCTGACCCTCTGAGCACCCAGTCTCCTGACCCTCTGAGCACCCAGTCTCCTGACCCACTGAGCACCCAGTCTACTGACCCACTGAGCACCCAGTCTACTGACCCACTGAGCACCCAGTCTACCGACCCACTGAGTACCCAGTCTCCAGACCCACTGAGCACCCAGTCTACTGACTCTCTGAGCACCCAGTCTACTGACTCTCTGAGCACCCAGTCTACTGACTCTCTGATTCAATTCAATTCAGTTTTATTTATATAGCGCTTTTTACAACCAAGTTGTCACAAAGCAGCTTTACAGAGTCCAGG
>JBBPCY010004408.1:0-16069 GCA_037974405.1 Brachyalestes nurse
TAATCCCTGTGGGTGACTAGACCTGTAATTTAATTTTGGTTAAAAGTCAGTTTGCATGTTCAGCACCATTTGGCAGTGTTCAAAAGTAGTTAAAAGAAAATATATCTATGCGCATGCGCGACCGGGGGAATAGGGGCATTTGCGCCCATGGTAAGGCGTACCAATTCATTAATGTAGGTACTCATTACAGTACTACAGCAAAAAAATTATCCCCTGCCTATAATGCAGACACTAACAGTCTATTTACTGTTAATCTATTGTCAGCTGTCTGCTGACTGCACTCTGTTGAATGTTGTAAGTTGGTGTATGTTGCGCCGTGGTACATGGTGAAACGTTGTCTCATCTCACTATGTACATGTCTTCAGCTGCCGCAGGAACTACAGTACCACCAGAAAGTATTTGCACCCCTTCACTTCTTCCACATCTTGTTACGTTGCAGACGTATTCCAAAATAGATCAGAGTATAGTATTTCCTCAAAGATCTACAGTACAGTAAACCATAATCATACAGTAAACCATAATGACCAGGCAATAACAACTTAGAATGATGTGCACGTTTTTTTAAATACCAAAACCACTGTTAATCCAGTGTTTCACAAGTATTCACACCCATGGCTTAATATTTTTCTAAAGCATCTTAGGCAGCAATCAGAGCCTCAAGTCTTCTTGAGTATGCCTCTACAAGTTTGGCACACCTGTTTTTGAGGATTTTCTCCCTTTCTTTCCTGCAGATCCTCTCAAGCCCAGTCAGGTTGAATAGGCAGTGCCGGTAGACAGTCATTTTTAGGTCTTCCAGAGATTGCTCCTGAAGCCACTCCTTTGTTATCTTGGCTGTGTGCTTCAGGTCATTGTCACAGTCTGAGAGCACTCTGGAGCAGGTTTTCTTGAAGAATCTCTCTATATATTTGGCTGCTGTCATCGTATACTTTATGCAGACTAGTCACCCAGTTCCTGCAGCAGAAAAACATCCATAAAGCATGATCCTGCTACTACCACGCTTCACTATAGGGGTGGTGTTAGCCAGGTGATTAGCAGTGCTTCAAGTTCAGACCAAAAAGTTCTATTTTGGTTTAATCAGACCAGAGGATTTCGCTTATGGTCTGTGAATCTCCAAGCGGGCTGCCATGTGCCTTTTAGTGAGGGGTGGCTTTCGTCTGGACACTCTACAATAAAGGCCTAATTGTTGAAATGCATTAGCTATAGTTGACCTCCTGGATGATTCTCCTATGTCTTCAAGGGATCACTGGAGCTGGGGTTAGTGACCATTGGGTTCTTGGTCATCTCTCTGACCAAGGCCCTTCTTCACCGATTACTCATTTTGGTCAGGTGGCCAGATCTAGGGAGGGTCCTGATGGTTCAAAACTTCTTATATTTCCAAATAATGGAGACCATAGTGCTTTTTGGGACCTTTAATGCTGCATAAATTCTTTTGGATCCTTTGCCAGATGTGTGCCTCGACACAATCCAGAGGTCTACAGACAATGCCCTGAACTTCATTGCTTGGTTTCCGCTCTGATATGCACGGTCAACTGTGAAACCCTATATAGACAAATCATGTTCAATTAACTGAATTTACCACAGGTGGACTCTCAAGAATCGGACACATTCGTTAAGTGTTTTCATTTTTTATAAATTTAAGAAAATGTTTGAAAACATGTTTTCACTTTGCCATTAAGCCATTATTTATACTGTAAAAGATAGTATAAAAAGTTTAAAGTATTAAAACTATACTCAAACCTATTTTAGAATAAGTATGTAACATAACAAAATGTGGAAAGTGAAGGGATGTGAATACTTTCTGGTGGCACTGTATATGTTACATTTGTTTTTAAAACTAATCCAAATAGGTGTAGTCCCAATTTCTATGTTTTAAAGATGTTAATGGAAGACAAGCCCCATGTCAGTGTATCTCCAAACAATAGAGGCACAAATCATTTCAAGATCTCAAGTAAAAGTGGTAACACATGGAACCACATAAATCAATTCTATAAATTTAGATGATTCAATCATGGATGCTAGCTGTAGCTTTTAAGGCAGTGTGACAAAAGACTTTCCACACACATACATTATAGCCATAATGCAGTATAAATGCAATATAAATTGAGGTGTTTAAAAAAGAAGCAGAAGAAAACGAGCAAGTGGTTTTAACCTGCACTGAAACATTAAACTCGCACAATAAAATAGTGTTTGAAAACAAAACACTCAAAAGTGCCTCCCAAAACACCTATTACAAAAACTATGATCTCCATCATGTGTAAATAAATGTGGTCCTGCTCACCACCCCTTTCCATTAATCTGCTGAACTGACCTGGCTTGGACACATGAAAGGAACAAAGAATGCTCCATCCTTCTTTTTCATGCTAATCTACTCACATCAAAAGTGTTCAATTATACCACAGAACAGGGGCTTCAATTCTCCATTTTAAATCACACTCTGCCCTCTTTGCCACACCTGACACTAAGAAGGGAAGGGAAACGAGAAGGCAAGGAAATAAACCATGTATTCTTGCAGCAAATCTTAGGTTTCTCATATGCCACGATTGGAATATTGGGCCTCTATCCTGCATCTGTCTATGATGAACACATTCAGAAAAAAGCCCAATAATATCAAGAAAGAATTACAAATAGCTTCACAAGAACTACCAAATACACTTGAAAGACTCTTACAAGAAAGGTGAGTTCCGGTAAATTTTGGATTAAGATGATCAGCCGTGACAGTTTTAGCTAAGTGGGATCAAAGCCTTTCTCGTGGTAATACTGAAAATAGAAGTCCATGAAGTTTCAAAAAACAAATATTGTGAGATAAGCTAAAAATAAGCTGGTTATTGATTTCTAGCACAGTGTAATGTTTAGGTGATATGTGACACATGATAAACTTGAAGCGAGTTTTTTTTTTTTTTTGGGGGGGGGGGGAGGGGGCTGCTTTGTTGATTTAACTTTAAGTGTTATCCTTTGAACCAACTGGAAAAAAGTTTTGAAAGCAGAACCTGTGAAAGCTCACTGTAGACATTTTCACATATAAACTCCACACATTAAGTAAAGACTTTGTCAAGAGTTGCCCTTTCAAACATGTAGCACACAAGTACTGTACGCTCACATTTTACAGTTTCAGTTGTTATTAGAAATGTTTAACCCAGTGTACAGCTAGTATTTAAAAAAAGAGACATAAGGTTCAGTTCTGACAGCGATGATTTACGAGTCATTCCTTATAATTCTTTCCTTTTTACATGCAATTTACTTGTGAGTCCCATAATTATATACTTGTATATAGGGCATAGTGTGAAATATTTTCTCACAATAATGCTAAAATATTCCTCACCTGTTATGAAGGGAAAATCTACAAAAACCCTTTGTTGACTTTGGATTTATGTTGCTTTAAACCAGCACACTAGATTTGAGACACGTTTTGAATGCACACCTTGAGAAAGCTAGAACTCTCCATGCACGGTATGACAGATAAGCAAACATGTTAGCACTAGTCTTTTCAATGGAACTTAACGGGAGGTGAGGTAACTGGTAATGAAAGGCTGACAGCAAGGATGAATCACTGACACAAAAGCCTGCATGATAAAATTAACCAGTCGGATCTCTCCCACCTCCACATTCCCACGATGTTGCACTACACGCCCCAAATATACCTATAGGCATGTCCCCGACCAGCACGTGGCTTAACGTTTTCTTTTTGTGCTCTCGTTGATGAGGCGTAACCAGCCCACAGAGAATAAACAAGCTAAATGGGAAATAGTCACGTTTCTGGACTAGTGATTAAATGACCAAACACAAGAACGATTTAAGTTATGTTTTGCTCAGAAGTGATACATTTCAGTCATTTAATGAGAGCATACAACAGCCTACCCTTATCCAGTTTGTGCAGGACACATCTTCCCTCAGAAAAATTGTTAATCATGGGACGGAGCACAGAAATCCCATGAAAATGTAAGCGCTTTCAGATAGCTTAGCCTGTGGCTGGGCTTTTGGTAGGATTGTATGAGAAACCGGTATTTCATTCTGTCCACCCAAAAAAGGAGACATTTATAATATTACACAGACTCTGAGCCTGGTTCTCTTAAGTGGTTTCTCAAAAAAAGCCTCAGCTCCACAGAACCAAAACCTTTTTGCCTTTGAAATCCCCTGTGATTGGTCAAGATCAAACTGCTTGAACTTCTGGTGTGATTCCTTGGAGCTGTTACGAACAACCACACAGATCCATTTGCTTCTGAAGCCAGAATGGTTATTTTGAGCTAGCAAGCCTCCTTCAAACATCACAAGGCCTATGTGCTTCAGGGAATGCCACAGAAGTTCTCTCAGGGTCGATTAGATCAGAAACATATGCACTGAGCCACACTGTGGGGTCCAAAATAATTACATGATGAGCATCAACCCACTGTTCCTCAAGGCTGTCAAGCAATGGAGCTGCATAAACTAGTGTCCTCAAAGAGAGTGTGAATCACAGCATCCGTGCAACGATTTTACTGATGAGTAATATATTTTGCTATTGACAAACATGGGGGATGTACATGTTTATGTATTGTTCCTGATGTGTCGAGATTTTAACCGTTAAACAGTACCTGCTGGTGATCCTGTAGTGGCTTGAATATTGACGAAAATGGTAAAGAATTCTACTAAATGATGCACAGAAACAGGTGAACTACAATTTATTATTGTAAATTACAAAGTGGATCTATATGGTAAGTGGAGTTAGAGGTCAGGTATAGGGTAGCTAATAAAATGGCTTGTCACTGCACATTGCATGCATGTTTTTTTCTGTAGGAGTTTTTGTTAATTCCAAAAAAGAAAAAAAAAGGAAAAAAAAAAAAGAAAAGAAAACCAGCACAACGTGTTTTGGGTTCAGAGTACAGCAAAGTTGTAGTCTAACTTCCTGATTGATTCTAAAAATCCACTTGAGAAACTTTTGGTTACCTTATTGTGCCTTTAATGGGTTTTACTGGTGCAGTTTACATGAAAAAGTAGTCTGTCAGTAGTAAATCGAACCAGTAAACTCTTATATTTGATCACAACCATCATAGGCCTCCATTCTGTTAATTAATTTAAACTGAACAACACAAATGAATGAAAATAATAGTACTGATATTTTCAAACACTGTTGAGGGAGATTACCATCTAAGCCATCAGAAAGTTAAGGTTTTAAAATTAGCATGTAGGACCCCTGAGTGGTGTATTGTCTAAGTACTGGCCCAGTAATGGAAGATGGAAGACACCATAACTGTCATGGTCTAACTCACCACAACGATCTTTGGGTGTATAAAATTGATCTCTTTCTCACTTTGTGTGTATACAGCATTTTCATATTGAGTTTTTTTCTACAGATTTTTATTGGACTTATTTGAATTTATATTGTATTGATCTTGTCTCTGTGTCTTTGTGTTTCTTTGCAGTCACAAGTGGTGGTGATGGCCTAGTGGGTAGGATACTTGCTTCTGGTCCAAGAGGTCATGGGTTCGAATCCTACCTTCAACATACTTGGGGTTCCTGGGCAAGACCCTTAACTTAAGGCCACTGAAAATGGCAAAAACTGCATTTTCAGTTTCGGTCGAATTTTTTTTAATGCGACCAAAACAGTGATGATGCAATGATGATGCAACCTCAGCCTGCACACGCCAGATTGGATTAGAGTCAGCAAGTCTGCCGTGTGGGCACATTTCGATATATCTAAGAAAGACACACAGAAAGCCGTTTGTAAAGCAATGAGGAGGGTGGGGCCAGATTCTGGGCCGGGGCTGCTCTTGATGTCGTTACGCTCGGAGGGGGGGTGCTGCTGATGACGGAGTCCACACAGCCAGGGCTCCACTCACTATCGTTCTTTCGTGGGGGATGCTGACGGGATTCCACGCCGGCCCAAATTTATCATCAGCCCACCAGGTATTTGCCCGGTATTTCTACTGTATTCGTTTTGGTTACAATTTATGTTATGGGCACAATTTCTGTTTACATTTTGATAAGCTATGTCTATATTCTTTATTTCTGTTTACAATTTAGTGTAATGGTCACAATTTTTGTTTACATTTTCCAGTTTTGTTGAATAAAAACGGGAGCTTACACCTCACTAGGGCTGGGATAAAAAAATAATTAAAAAAAAAAAAAATCGATTCACCGATCAATATCGATTCTCGATCAAAAAATTTGATATCGATTAAAAAATTTGCGGATCTATCTTCTCCTGTCGACTACGATTGGCAAAGTTTACAGGTAATATTGCAGTACATCAACATAGGGATATCCTCCACTCAAGTTCATTTATAACCAAGCCAAACTAGTATTAACACAAAGAAATCTGTAAATAAATTGATATTGAATCGAATCGGAGAATTGAATCGGATCATGACCTTGTGAATCGGAATCGGATTGATTCTGCGTTATGTAATATTGATTACATAACGCAGTTACATGAATTCTTTTAATACCAAGTTTGATTGGATATTTGTATCATTGTAGGGGATAGTGCCATATAGTGCATGCTTTAGGTTATTTTCTTAATGCAACTTATTTTCAATAATATGGTTTAGTGCCAAACTACTGTTTTGTAGACTGAATTCCCTCAGACATTATTAAAAAAAATTGAAAATGCATTACCTGGCTAGAGGGTTCACTGCTTACTGACTCTGCCTTGTAGTTCTCCGAAAGGCGTGAATAGGAGCATCTGGGCAAAGTGGCGGTGCTCCCAACCTTTACGTGATTGGGTGTTGTCGTAGAGGGAACGAAGACTGGCCTGTCCTTGTCCTCAGTCGGGGTATCCAATGGGGTACTGGGCTCTGGGGTTGTGGCTTCCATTTCCATAGAACTGTAACCATTCTCATGCTCAAAATCTCGACTGTCTTTGCTATCCTTGCTGTCTCGAGTGAAAGAAGAGCGGGAAATGACACCAAATTTGCGGGTTCGCTTGCCATTCTGAGTGGGGCTGCTCGTAGGCTCTGAGGAGATGCTGCTGCAGTGCTCATTTGGTATCTCTGCGCAGTTGCTGCCACCATTGCCATTGCACGGAGGGAGAGGGGCCTTGCGCTTAATCCTACGCAACATGATCAGGTAGATGCAGCCGCCATTCCAGCACTGGTCTGCCAGATAACTGCAAAAAAACAGAGGTGTAGCAAAGATCATCACTTATCCAAACTCTGAAATCACAGAAACTACGGATGCAGTGAAAAAAACAGATTCAAAAGTACAAACTGGCTATTCAAATCTAAAAAGCTGTCAACAAACTGTGTTCCTCACCAGAAGATATATGACTTTATCATACCCACAATGACTACCAAATTCAGAAAGGAATGTAGGATTATTGAAAAGAAGCACACTGATTATTGTTAGTAGAGTAAATTGTTAGTTTAGCTACTTGGCTATGCACTGCTATAGGCTGCAGTCACATATGTACCATATAATTTCTCATTACTGTATGATGATACATAGCAGCCAGTCCAGTCCCTCCCATCAGACATAACGCACATGTAAAGGAACATGACAAGCATTGAAACAAAACACCTTCAGTTAGATTCTTGGTAGATACATGCAGCACATACATAGAACTCTATAATCAAGATAACAATCGAAACACCTAGTAAAAAATGGAGGGGCAGCAGCAATAAGGAGGCAACTATGTCATTCACAATATTAAGACAAGTGCAGTTGCAGGTGAGATACTGAATAAATACATTGAAAAAAACACTCCTGGTAATGAGAATCTGCTGCTATTTTCCAGTATGTTCTACCCTTCTTTCTTGATGGCCCTTCATAAACCACATTCTAAACAGCCTTATAAAGTCCCGCATGACTGACTACCCTGTGGGCACCACTGAAAGCATTATTGTTGCTACATATTAACTAAGACCAGTACAACTTGATAAAAGAACAAAAGTCAATCATTTGTGCTACCTTGTTTTGCAAGGTTTGGGTCAATGAGGCTAAACAAAAGTAGAGCTGCCAAGATTACTTAATTAAAGTGATTAAGAAAAATTAAGGATTAAAATGTCACTTTTTGAAAAAATTGTAATGATTAGTAGGGTTGGCCTGATTGTTTTTTCTGGCATCCATCAGCGAACAATTATCCGAATACTCTAAGAAAACATTTCTGTTCATGTTTCATATTTAACCACAATAGTTTGCTGGTTTTAAAATGCATCTAAAAATTCAAATATTTAAAATTTTGACAGGTTTACACATTACATATGCAAAGATGACAAGAGAAGATTTGTGCTATGCTGTTAATGCTCAAATAAGTGTAATGCCCCTGGTCAGAGGCCGCCCCGCCATGATAGACTTTTATGTTGAAGTTGTGTCTGTGTACACCTGTTTTTGAGCTTTGGTTCCACCTGTCCGGTGTTTCTGTTAAAAAGATGTTTTGTTCGGATTGGTTCATAAGTTAAGTTTGTGGCTATTTAGTTCGCTCTCCATTGGACTCAGGGGTCAGTCAACTGTCATTTATAGCTAGAGTTTATGTTATTAGCCAGTATCTTGGGATTTGGTTTTCTTGTGTTTTGGCCCTCGTGCCTTCTTTGTGTTCATTAATAAAGCTCAGTATGGACCACATTTGCGGCCCCCTCTCTCCCTGGTACCTACGTGACAATAAGACGACACAGGAATGTGAACTTCTGCTGATCTAGATAGCAGAGATGACAAAGGATTAAGTTTAAGATATAATTCTCTTTAAATCTTTGTTTAGAGACATTTTCAGTGTCATTTGAGTTGCTTGAGTGCCATGTTTCTGTTTCATTACTACTGTCTTGCTGTATGTTTTAAATTTCACCCTAAATTGTGCAGCAGTCAGAACATAACTTTGCACCGAATATAATTGTGAAAAAGCCAACTGTTTTATAAATTACATTGCAAATGCGGTAACTTAGGTAAGTGACTTAGAAAGTTATTTCAATGTTTTAAACCAAATTAGTGCAGATTTTGCAGTTAGGAGTGCTGCCATTTCATAGAGATGAAGTGGCTGAATACTACATTTGGAAATAAATACCTACACAATGAAACCCTAGTGATTAGTTAGCAATTCTTACTTTTCTTAGGATAATACACAGCCTGATAGACACACATATTTATATGCATGATTTTATTACAGTCAATTTTTAAAAACTATATCATTAAAATGATTAGATTATTCACTTACTAACATTTTGGACAGGGACAGTCTTAATAAAAAGATATTATGACAAAGAGGCAAAACTCAAATGTCTTATGAGCTCGTAAGACTGAGAAATTGAAATAAAACAACTAAAAATAAAGAACACAAAGCAGAACACAAATGCAAGCGAAGAACAACACACCTTGAATTCTCAAATGGACCAAGCAGCACACAGACGTACCTTCACGTTTCAGCTGTCTCTGTCTCATTCTCATGAAAGTCCATAACTACTGTTTCAATATTATGTGCAGGGGTTGCTTTTTACCAGTTTGTCAAGCTTGCAGTTGCACAAAAGAAAAGAGGGGGATGGTCCCTCACAAATGACAATTTGACTCCCTGCACTGACAATACTGATGTGATGCACCAACAAAACAACTGCTTACCTACTCAAATCCTGAGCCAGACATTGAGTGTTAAAAGAACGTGTGTGCTTGTGTGTGCCAGTAGTTAAGAGAGAAAAAAACACTCATCTGATCTAGAAGTACATCATTACACTGAGAAACTATTACAAAACAAATGAAAGAGACTATTTGCAATATGCAAAACAAATGAAGCTTCTAACTAATTAAAAGGCCTGTTTTCATTACGTGGTTTCATTCACCAAGTCACTGCAATAAAAGTGTATTTCTGACTTTTTCTACAGGCCACCACTGCATAAAATGAAACAAATTACTGGTAACAGCATTTCTGCACAATACTGTTCCACCACAAGCAAAGCCCTACGCTTGTCACTTTCCAGGAGCACCATGTAAGCATGTAAAATAACACGCATTATGTCACATTTTTTCTGAGCATGTTGTACGTACTGTGATTAACATCAGAACTTAAACTTTAAAAACTTTAAAAATAAAAGAGCTTAAACAACTTTTTGTCAAAGTATTTTGATATTGTATTTTAGGCATACTGTCCAACCATACACCTGCAATGTTTTCAATGTTGTAAAAACCAACATTTCATTTTCAAGCCATGTTAACTAGTTTCTGTTCACAAACACGTTTTGTATGCATGTTAACCTGCCAATATGCATGTTAACCACAACATCAGCCACAACATTAAAACCAGAGAAAGGTGAACTGAATCAAACTGAGTATCTCATTACATTGGTACTCTGTACTTGTCAGGGGTGGGATAAATTGCTGTAATCTTTTAAAATGGGCAAACGTACAACATAACAGTAATGAGGCACTTAGTGATGCTCGGCAGCCCATCTATGATGCTTAATGATCAGTAAATGTAAATCGAAACTGAGCCCAGATCTGGGCTGCCTAAAAGTGAGCGGACCCACAAGAATGTTAGAATTAACCTCTCAGAACTGTTTCACGCTATAAGTACACAATTAGGCCTCGTTTACACTGCAGGTCTTAATGCTCAATTCTGAGTTGTTGCCTATATCCGATTTTTTTGACCTTCAGTTTATATGCTTTTTTTTTTTATTGTGACCCATATCCGATTCGCTTGTTTACACTTGCTATAGCAAAGGGGGCTGTTACACCACACAGTAGCCAAGATAGACGAACGCGGAATATGCTTAATGCTAGCTCTGTGAAATATGCAAAATTCGCCAAATAACACCATGATTGAGGTGGAGAAAGTTATTATGGCCTCGACCATTCAGAGGAACGTCTGGGTGCACGAGAGATCTCAGGATTGGTGGAAGAATATTGTGGCGGGCTTTAGCGAGGAGCAGTGGGTCCGAAATTTTAGAATGAGCAAGCCAACTTTCGATTTGCTGTGTAAACGTTTGTCCGCATTCCTCTCTTACAACGACACGAAATTTCGCCGGGCCGTCCCTTTGCAGATGCGCCTCGGGGTTTCTCTCTGGTGGCTTTCAACAAGTGTGGGCAATCGCACATTGGCACATCTGTTTGGGATCAGCAGCGCATCAGTGTGCCTGATAGTCAGTGACTTCTGTCAAGCCATGCCATGCAAGCTTCCGCAGCGGTTTTAATGACGTACAGAACGCAATGCCTAGGAAAATCTGATCTGCCTGTTTACATGACAGTCGCACTGGCACATATCTGATTTATTTCCACATATGAACGAGGCCTGAAAACGATCTGAAAATATCAGAACGCATGCGTTTTTTTCCTGTTTACAAAGTCATGTCACAGATACGATCTGTGAAATGTCACAGATCCGAAACTGGAAAAAAACGCATGCGTTCTGATATTCCGGAATTGGGTCACATTTAACTGAAAGTGTAACAAGGCCTTAGAGACCCAAAGCCACTAGGTGTAAGGCCCACAACTACAAAGTTTTGTTTTCATTATACATACATTTTATTTTATTCGCTTTTTTATATTTTGGCGACAGTGTTTCCATGTGTGCCATGGCTCAGGCAGATACGAGAGGGGCCTTGTTGTCTTTTCAGCCCCAAACTGCATATGGTTTTAACAGGCAAACATTTGTACATTCTTTGGTGTTCTACATCAGTCAAAATCAGAATAACTCGCACAAAATTTGTCGTCTCACACCTGATGCCCCACCACTCAGATAATATGGTCACATGGTCACCAACATATTCCACAGAATGCTCAAAAATGAAAATCAATAGCTTTATTTTTCATACTGGACCTCCCTTGCATTTATGTTCACATAGTATGATGTCAATTAGACATCTCATTAGATTATACACATTAAGCCACATTAGGGCACGGGTTGTTTACACAGTGAAACAAATGGAATTACATGTGATCTTCCACAGCAGTAATCAGCTTATTAATATCCCTTACTGAGCTGAAGTTGGGTGTATTAAAGCTAAGCAGGGAATAAAATGTGCAGGACAGGGGGTCTCCAGAACCAGTGTTGGAAAACACTGCCCTATACAATGTCTTTAAATGCTGGCAAGTGAAATCATATAAAAAGACAGATGTGTGGGAAATGGGGAGTCTGTGGGGATTGTGTTTTCCAAAATTGCTGCAAAAAGACATGGAACAGATAGCTGCTAGTAGCATCCGGGTGTTCTGTGGATGCCAAGCGCTTTGATACTATCAGTTCTTTTGACATAGCTCCTCACTGCTTTCCTTCTGAAAAAATGGAATGCCTTTGTCTTCCTCTTGACCCATTTCTTGCCTCAGCTACTTGTCCCAGTATGACTGTTTTGTTCTGAAAAATTCACAACTGAAGACAAACTTACAACCTACAAATGTGTAAGTAATGAAATGATAAAACTGGCATGGCAGAACCTGCTTACAGTGCTCTGACAGATAACAGCCCACTGTGGAGGGAAACAGACTAATATTATGGAGTACAACAATCACTGGTTTGAATGCAGTGACACGTTTCAATATTCATGAATGCTTTAAACAACACATTAGAAAAATTAAGAAAACAATGACCTCAGAATATTGTCACAGGAGGAGGATATCTTTGTGCAGTTTGTGGAAAAGATGGAAAATTTGACAAGCGTAGACTTCAAGCCTAAAATACACACTGATGCCATTTCTAAGCCATTTCAGCCAGGACTGTAAAAGAAGGGGTTTATCTTACTCTGGAATGCCAACTGTCCCTCTAGCCCACGCAGAGTACATTCATAATGCTGCTGATAATATTCCCAGCAGAAAAACGATTACCTTGGAATCCTCTTGGACGCATGTCTAAACATATTTATGCTCTGCAACTAGGGCTGTAACGATACACCAAACCCACGATTCGGTACGTATCACGATTTTTGTCCCACAATTCGGTTCGTATCACGATTCTTTTTACCACAAAATTATAAATCAATAAACATGCAAATACCACTTCCTTTCTATTCATACTGCAGAAAAGGCTTCGGTGAACCACATGAAGAGTCGAGTTGGAGTCGACACACCTCTCTCGGTTCACTGCTCCGTTCAAACAAAAAAATGCTCTGCCCAGCTGTCCTGAGCCCACAAAACTCCCTCAAAACACAATAAAACAATTACACAGAAACTCCAAAGCAGTTTTATCACAAACAAGCCAGTTTATAGACACTTTTAAACCCAGTGTCATAACTTCCACGTTCAGTAAACAGAGGAGTTGTTGCTCATTGTAGGAACCACCACTCATTCTTCTGGGTGACTTCAATCTCCAAATGATAAGCTGTATACCTGCAGCATCCTAGAACTTCTGTCATCATATGCTCTGTATCAAAGTCTCATTCAATTAATTACACAGGTAATATCCATGAAGCTGTATTCACCAAAGCCACTCAAACTCAGCATTTTGTCGTTCACAATCTCTCTCCAGACATAGTCCAACCACTGTACCATCATCTCTTCAAAGCAAACTCTTCGCCACATTTTTTCCACTTATCAAACCTAATGTACCTCCTTCCATCTCCACTGAGGATTTTACCACCTTCTTTGATTAAAAAACTGACATTGATCAGATGATTCTTCCCTGTAATCATCACTCTTCTTCAGTACCCTCAACCTACATCCACTTGCCTACTTTACCCCTCGAAAAATGTTCTTCACTTCCTGACATCCTGCAACCCTACCACATCACCACTTCATCCAATACCATCACCTATACTTCTGACCATTTCCTCAGATTGTTTCCCCTTATATCGCTCACATTAAAAATGGCTTCATGGAAACAGGCCATGTTCCAACAGTGTCAAAACAGCTGTAGTTACACCAATTCTATTAAAGACCATGCTTGACATGTGAACTACAGACATGTATATCTTCTATCACTCATCTACAAAGTTGTGAAGTGTGCTGTATATAACTAACTCAACTTATTTCTATCACAAAATAGGCTTACTGACCCAGACCAGTATGGATTCAAAGCAGCACATTCTACAGAAATTGTACTTTTTAGCTGTCACTAAGGAGCTTCATGCAGACAAAACAGCTGCTGTCAACCATCATATCTTCCTGGCTTCACTTACCAAACTCAGAATCACTGGTTTTGCATAGCAATGAACTGTGTCCTACCTTGAGGGTCACAGTTACAAAGTGCTATGAAAGGATGTTTGCCCCACAAAGACTTACCACAGGTGTTCACCAAGGCTCAATACTTGCCCCCTCCCTTCTCTTTTCCTTATACATTAACTCTCATGATAGTATTATATCTTCACAGGGTTTCTATTACAGCTGGTATGCTGGTGACACTCTACTCATCCTCTCCTTTCTCCTTGGTGACTCAAATCTCTGCATGTCTGAATTACATTTTTCCTGGACGACAGCCCTGAAGTTACATTTCCAGTAAATTTCCAGAAACTTTCCATGGGAACTTTTGTATTGGAAGTATTGGAAGAAACTTTCCACTGGAATTTATGGCAATTCATAGGAATTAATGAGAATTAACTGGACATTCTGCATTTCTGCTGAAGGAGGCAGAAGAAGGCATCACATTTACAGCAGCTAGCATCATGATAAGCTACCTTCACTAATGAAATTCTGCTAGCTAGCTTACCTTTAGCATATCTGGTTTACCAGTTACCTAACAACTGTATAAATACTTTTTGATTTAATAGCTGATAGTTAAACTTTAAACCATAGATCAAATATATTAAACCCTAGCTAACTTTTTTGCGGAAACCCCCGCAAAATTTGCGGAAATCGCAGACATCCTCCACATTTTTTGCTTTTTTTGTGGCAATATAATTTTTCATGCATTTTAGTGCTAAATTATTATGACAAATATAACTTACCTCTTTTGTAACATAAATTATAACTTAAAATCAGCTATATTTCCTTATAAAATATAACTGTATACATTTTTTTGGTACCGACGAGAGGACACATGTCTTGGAATGGTGAAATACCCCTGTACTCAGAGGCAGGAGGTTTGAAAGTAGCCAATTCGAGAGCATTATTAATTTCTCATTGTTGCTGATTGGCTGCTGGCCTGTGACTCATCTCTGGCAGCTGCAGTCCAGAATTCCCACATCAGAACAGTTTCCCCGTGGAGCTATCTCGAGTGTTCTCGTGTTTTTTGTTTTATTCTTCTTAAAGTCCTCTATTTTTATTTATTAAATTTATTACTGTATTCACCAGCTTATACCAAAGAAAACAACAGCGCATACCAAAGAAAAAGCGAGTGCACGAATTACAGTACTGTCTATACAGGGGTAACATTGGTTTTGTACACTCTAGCACTGCGCTAGACAGCAGTTCAGTGTACACTGTACAGTACGGATATGGGTTTACCATTAAATTTTTTTTAACCACATCACAAATTCGCGTTTTTTCATTATTCATGGGTGCTCTTGGAACGTAAGCCCTGTGAATGTCGTGGGTTTACTGTATTACCTACTTCATAATATCATCAAAACTTACTTGACTTTATGTAGTCCTTGGGCTCAAATGTGTGGCTTCAATAGTCTGTATCTGTACTGAGGGCTCAAAAAAGTAGAAATCAATGGGCATGTGATGGATTAATGCACAATGCATGTAGGGGGTGTGCTATGTGCCTGTGACAGAAGAATAGCATTGATACGCAAATGTATTTGCATTAGCTTTGATTTTGCTACAATATATTTACCAATTATATTTTATATTCCAAAACTTTGTTTATTCCTATTAATTCCCATAAATTCCCACAAATTCCAGTTAATTCCCATGGAAAGTTCCCAAACTGGGATACAGTAACTCATAGTGCTCCACAATTAATCGAATTGCAATCACGATTTTGGCTGCCATGATTAAATTAAGATGATCGTCGGCGATATTAACATTTGAATAGCGGGCTCTGTGGTATATCAAATCAAGCACTTTCTCAACCAATATTCAGCCAAACTCCAGGGGGCATACGAAAGATTAGGGCTTTATTAAGCTGCCTAAAAAATTGAGTGTGCGCGTGCATGTGAGTGTATGTGCGTGTGTGTGCATGCATGTGCGTGCGTGTGAGTATATGTGTGTGTGTGCATGTGCGTGTTAGCCCATTGTCTTGGGTAAATTTTATTTTATTATTTATAAGTTATTTTTATTTGAGGTTTCATTTTGAACTGAATGCCTTGTT
>JBBPCY010004444.1:0-16065 GCA_037974405.1 Brachyalestes nurse
TATTATTATTATTATTATTATTATTATTATTATTATTATTATTATTATTATTATTATTATTATCATTATCATTATTAGCCAGTAGCATGCGTCTGAGCAGCCTGAGCAGGTTAGATGGTCATCTGGAGTGAAGTGTGTACTTGTAAAGTATCGGTATGGAAAAAAACATGCTGTCTGTACTTCATATCATGCCATCCCTGCTTTGTATTGGTTCATGACAATTACTGCACACACACACATACTTGCACATACACACATGCACACTGTATTAGAGCAGTCTCTAATTCATGCTGTCCTAATTTTGTCTGTCTCAGGTCAGAGAGGAGAGAGAGGACCCAAAGGAGAGAAAGGCGACCGAGGCGACCAAGGAGATAAAACAGGTATGACCTTTGACCTGGAGCCTTATGCACAAACTTTGTGCAAAATACACACACACACACACACACACACACACACACACACACACAGAGCCTGTCTTATGAAAAGCAGCTTGTTGATGTAAAGAGAGGTTGTCATGTAAAATGAATTATTTCTGTACATAAACCTGCACAAATATCGTAAGTGCTGTCACAGGAAAGTGAGATGTGGGGCCTCTAAGGACTATATGTGTGTGTTCTTCAGCCGGGCGGCTCCTCACAGTGCTGCTTGAGTCTCAGGCTGGTCCGAGCAGTAAATGGATAGTGTGTTTCAGCCCCATGATCTCATCTGTCTTGCACACACCAACGCAGCTCAGGAAAACAGAATCAGGTCTCAAAGCGGTTCCAGGATCAAACGCGCGCTTCACATTTTTCCCTCCCTTCTTTTATTCATAAAGCTCTGTTCAGATGAAGTGCTGTACACATGTTTCCAGCTGTGCGACGGCTCTCACCTTTCACCCAGCGCCGTCAGGAACGAGACGTCAGCATAACTGCTGTTTCATTATGCACTTTAAACGCCGCATTACTACATCTGCCACTGACAGGTTAATTATTTCAATCGGGTCCAGGCAGGGAGGGGGGAGGGAAATGTACAACACATTGTACAAACGTAAATAATTATTCCTTTAGTTTATATTAATCTATCTTTATTTATACTCTCATGTTATTAAAATAGCATCACAATATACAGAGTGAGAACTTAATGTAATTGACTACAAGCCACTGTTGCCACTCTTGATAAGAATAAATAGATTTTGTCATTTTTTATGGAAAGCAATGTGTCAAAGCCCCAGACCATGGACCAATGCAAAGCCTAACCAGGCTGTTTGTCATTTTGTGCCATGACATTGCGACAGTGAGCAGCAGTAAACCTAAAAGCTTAACTCTTTTATTATTTTTTTAATTTTTTTTAAATAGGTGATGTGTTCCTTGAGCAATTCCATAGAATAACCCCAAGTTATAAGAACCCTTTAAAGAACACTGGCGTAAGGTTCTATACCACTTTATAGGTACTTTCTAAGATTTCTATATTATGTAGAGGTTTCTGGAAGTTTTTTAAGGAGCCAAAAGTGTATTATAATGTGTAATCTTGTACTATAATGTTTAGAACCTACATTTAGTTTATTGTAAGTATATTCATAGTCTTTATAGCTTCTTGGCATGGCCTCGGATGTCATTGTCTGTTCTAAGTAGCAAACTTTGGATTAAAACTGTAAATAAGATTAAAAATGATGCTAGAAACAAAAAAATGCAGTGTAAAACAAAACATACACAGCTTTTTGTTTTTTTCCCTTAATAGCCTGTCTCAGCTTCATGTAATCAGTCCAACCCATCAACTGTTCAGTCAGTTTCACATTGCAAATGGACTGAACCGTTGTTCAGTTTACTCTAGACTGAGACTGCCTCTTTCAGTTGGACAAAAATTTGGTTCTTTGGCCCAGACTTTGGCCCAAGGCACCTCTCACACCTGCTATTTTGGAGCAGACCAAACTCAAGAGTCCAAAGATCCGGACCAAATATGGGACCCTAACTCTCTGAGGTCCATGGGGTCCAGGCACTTTGAGGCAGTTTGCTACACCTTTATCTTTTTCATCTAATTAAAACATTCATGCGAAAGCGACACATATGGTTATATTCTGGAAAACCTCAGCAATAATAATATGAGAGAAAAGTGAATGTAATGAAATTAGGTTTATTAAAATTTTGTGTAAACATGTCATGACAAAAACCTATTTTCAGAGGCCTTCAAACAAATTGAAAAACCACACTATAAATATATCTTTTGAAGTTTAAACCTACATATATACATATATACATATATTTTGGCTACAATAAAGAAAGAAGAGAATTCAAAAATGTTATGCAGTTTCAATACAAATTGTAAAAAAAGTCAGACTACCTCTGTTTTCTCTGAAGCCAGTGGCTCTTTCACATGCATATTGATTAGATGGGTGTACCACACCTGTAACCCACCCCCCTCCCCCTGACATGTGTCAATGGCTGTCATTGTCTGCCTGCCCCTGCCCCCAAAGAATAATTAGCATTCCCCATCTTGATGCCAAGCAAAATAACAGTTTCTGTTGCTATGAAGGCAAAGGTAGACTTTACATGTGCCGCACTTCCACAGAGTTTTTCTGGTCTTTCCCTGCCACTTGCAGTACACACAGGTTCTGCGACCATCACCAGCCCGCCTCCCATCTGAGCTGACCTCAGTCCCACAAACTGGCATGTGGCAAGCTGCCTGTACGGGAGCTAGCCACGCCTTTGGGGGCGGAGAAGTCAGCGGTACACCACACAGTTGTGCCGTGAGCTCCTCCAGAAATTGCTTGTGGCCCATGCTTTCCTTCTGCATGTTTTGCATAAGTTCTTTGTGGAGGATGAAGGCATTTGTTGCAGCAATGTCCAGGAAGTGAAGAAAGAGCTTCTTGTACCACTTCACAGTTTTGTGCTGTGCTGTGAAGCACTGGGTCAACTGGTTCGACAAAGCCACACCACCCATGTACTTGTTGTACTCTATCACAGGTTTGGGACATGGAACAGACTGTGCTGACCAGACCCCTTGTCTACTTTTCACTCTTCGCTGCACTACATCCCCGGTGTACGCAGCGTGGATAGTGGAGCAGACAGACACCTCTCGAGAGTCCATCCACTTCACATAGACCACAGGGCCGTCTCTTATCCAGCGGGTTGTTCCTCTGGGCGAATCTTTCTTCAGTGCATTGAGGTTACTGCATGGGCAGTCCCTCCGGGATTCTCTGTATGTTCCACAGGCACCAAACTGGGCAGCATATAAGTCCTTGAAAAGCTTTGGGCTGGTATAGAAATTGTCCATGTACACGTGGTATCCAGACCCCAAATATCCTTTGTCGGTCAGTGACATGACAGAGTCATAAGAGAGGCCGTGATCTTTGGGGAAGTTGTTCTTTCCTGTGTATACAGAAAAGTCAGAGGTATACCCATTGCTAGAGTCTGCGAGCACAAACAACTTGAAGCCTAATTTAGTTGGTTTGTCCTTCATGTGCTCTCTCATGGTATGGCATGTGGAAGCCACCATGCGTTCACCCACAGAAAGGCTCCTGCGGGGATGATAGAATTTCTTACAGGCACTCTGTATGGTGTCCATGAGGGGTTTGACACGGAACAGTTTGTCATGGGCTAAGGTTCCCTTCCTGGCATCGTTCTCTCTGTCTTTATCTGGGTCACTCATGTGCACATTCCAGAATAGGGTTCTGAATCTGTCTCTTGAAATGACCTCTGCTGGGAAAGAGACAGTGAAGATGCTGTCTCTCCTCCAGTAGTCAGTGACTTGACTCAGCTTGAGCAAGCCCATGTAGAATACCAGTCCAAGGAATCTGTAGAATTCAGAAGCTCCAGCATCCACCCATTTGTACTTTGCACCTCCAGCGATGCTCCTGGCAGCTTGCTTGTTGGTGTTGTGGCAGAGGGTTTCCACAGCATCCTCTGAAAAGAACAGCTTGAAGAGATCCAGAGGAGTGTGGTTGTCCTCTGCCTTCAGCTGCACACCAGGCTCCCGTGCAGGAAGAAACTGCAGTGGTGGTGGAGCGATATCTGCATCACATTCTGTCTTCCATGAAAGTGGATGCTGTTTGGCCTGAAGTCGTGCTCTCTTCCCAGGTGGAATGTTCTCCACATCACTGTAAAATTGAATAGAAAATATTTACAAGTAGCTCTTTCAAGGACATTACGACACAAAGTTCTACACAAAGATCAGGTTATCTATCATTCACACCTAATCTGGTACGATAATTTACACCTTTTCAGTTTGCATATCTTCCTAGCAATACCTGACATGAATTTGCAAATGTAGCAGGCTATCTATCATTCACACCCAATCTGTCACCTACCATAACAAAGATGTGCATACTAAATATTGGCCTATTGTAGCAGCAGCATGCTCTGTAAGAGACATATGGGTGAGGTGTAGGCACATGTACACACATATTTTTACATGTTGTTGTTGTTTTATACTGTTGTGCTTGAGAGACACCATCGACCGGAATCAAATTCCTTGTATGAGTTCGCTCATATACTTGCCGATTCTAAATTTAAAGCTAAATGTGTAAAATGTGTTACGTGTTACGTTTTGGTACATTTTCTTGCTGCCTAATTGTTAAGTGTTAAATTTAAATATGAAAAATATATATCTTTACTCTAAATGTGAAACTTCACAGTGACACCTTTCCAACGAACCCTCGTTTGCCATAATAGCCCCCAGGCGTCCGGAGTTATTAGGTGAAAACTGTTCACCTGGTACGGGTGTCCCATTACTTTTGTCTGAGGTGAACCGTTTTCGCCTAATAACTCCGGATTGCGGGGGCCTATTATGGCAAACGAGGGGTCGTTGAAAAGGTGTCACCCAGCCCTATCTAACTGTGAAGTTTCACAAATGATCATTTAGATTTAAGATCATTTAAGGCAAATCCTCCATGTTGGTGAGGGGATATCACAGCACACAGTGCAGCCCCCTGCTAATTCTAAACATGTGGCATGGCCAATTAGCATATCTTCTAAAAATTTAGAGCTTAACATTTAGATTTCAGATTTAGATTTAATATTTGGCTTTAACATTTAG
This sequence comes from Brachyalestes nurse, assembly GCA_037974405.1. NCBI lineage: Eukaryota > Metazoa > Chordata > Actinopteri > Characiformes > Alestidae > Brachyalestes > Brachyalestes nurse. The sequence continues at coordinate 5,011 of JBBPCY010004444.1, forward strand.
ATTGAAGATTTAACGTTTAGATTTAGATTTAACATTTGGATTTAGATTTAATATTTACATTTGGATTTAACACTTAGTTTTAGATTTTACATTTAGATTAAACATTTACATTTAGATTTGACATTTAGTTTTAAGATTTAAGATTTAGATTTAAGATTTAGATTTAGATTTAACATCTACATTTAGATTTAACATCTACATTTAGATTTAACATTCAGATTTATATTTAACATCTACATTTAGATTTAACATTCAGATTTATATTTAACATTTACATTTAGATTTAACATCTACATTTAGATTTAACATTCAGATTTATATTTAACATTTACATTTAGATTTAACATTTGGATTTAGATTTAACATTTTCATTTAGATTGAACATTTACATTTAGATGTAACATTTAAATTTAACATTTAACCATTAGGCAGCAAGAAAATTTACCAAAACGTAACCTTCTTTCTTAACACATTTAGCTCTAAATGTGTGAAATTGTGTGAACATTGCACTAAATTATGAAAAAATGACACCTCTAAATTTGTGAAGCTGTTTTTACAAATGGCACCCCATAGATGTATGCCAGCAGGCTGCAGCAGCGGTCATATCAAGCCAGTTCGCCACCTTTCTAGTGTTAAATTATTATTTCTTTTCCAAAGCCACAGGGAGCTGCAACATAAGGATGAAAGAGCCACATGCAGTGGGTTTCCGACCCCTGAGCTACCCGAAAAAGCACCAACAACAGCTAGTAAAACAGATATTAGGCTACTTACTCATCGGAATTGTCTTCGACTGGATCAAGACAAAGCTCATCCTCGCTGTCATCACCAGATAAATCTGACTCTGCGTCGTCTAACTCACTCTCCAAAGCGAGCTGTTCCTGGATCAGCAGCGAGGCTTCTACAGGGTTCGACATCCTTCCAAAAAAAGTTTTCCAGTGTATGGAACGAGCATGTGCGTTAGTTTATAGTGGTGAAATGGGTGTGCTCTCCCCGCCCCCTGCTGCACAATGAGCCAATCACAGCACTGCTATTCAGGTATTCAGATTGGTGTTTTACATCTGAATAGCTGAGAGCAGGGCTGCGGGACAGAAAATCACATGCTTCCTTTTTATTCTATTTACAAAGCGGCATCAATATATTTTATTTTAAAACATACATATTTGAAAACTAGAGGGTTCGAGGTTTCTAGCGGTGTTACTTATATGTTTCTAGGACAAAAACTCACTGAGCTTTAGATGAGTGTTTTGGAAAATCTGAGAAATCGCTCTGGAGGGAGCGCCGACCTCAGAGGGCTAAAGCATCAGTGCAGAGAGGATCCACACCCACTGCTGCTTTATATGTTACAAGCAAGCAGAGCACTCACGCAGGGCCTGAGTTCTGCTCAGATGGGAGAATGATTATTTTTCTGGGTGACATCATTAAAGAACACGTGGATACCAAAGCAGGTGCTGATCCCACTGATTTGAGCACACACACATCCCAGCTGATTTTGAGAGGGTGTTGTGTTTATTTTTGCTCTGAAATTGGTTTCAGTGGCACGAGAGAGTGTGTGATGGAGGTGAGGGTGGAGTGTGTGTAAGGGAGTGTGTGAGGATTGTGTTCATAGTTCCAGTGTCTTTTTTTTTGTACCTGTTGTAAATTCTTGGAGGTGTGACTCGTGTGTATAACAGGGAGTGCGTGAGTGGTGTGGTGAGAAATAAGCATTAGGAATGTTCACTGCGAGTGAGAGGAGCAATGCTGGGGTGCCTGAGGGTGCAGTGTGTGGGAATTTCTAACCTCTGTTCTCACTGTGTCTCCCGCAGTCCCAAGATTAGGTGATGCTAAATTAACCGTGTGTCCACTCACCCTATGAGAGTTGGGATAGGCTTCAGCACCCCACATACCCCTGGATGAGGATGAATAATTAGAAAAGTAAAGTGGTCATTTTTGTCACACGTGAAGCCATGCACCTGAGTGAAGCAGTGAGCAGCCAGGAACAGCCTAGGGAGCAATGTTTGGGACGGTGCTGTGCTCAAGAGTACCTCAGTGGTGCCCTGAGATTCAAACCCATGGCCTTCTGATCACAGGGGCAACTCCCTAATCACTAGGCCACCAGCTGTCCCAGAGAAGGCGTGCTTGTTATAGATTGGTCAGCTGTGGACAACGTGCTGTTTTTATGCTTTTTTCTCACCAGAAACCTGTTTTCAACTTTATTGCCTGGTTTAAAAAATGTTAAACATGTGGTTCTGGCATAGAAGAATGGTTTTTCAGTCATGGTGCGTGAAGCTCCAAAGATAACAATGAAGAGAAGAACATTAAAGAGTTCAAAGAGGCTTCACCTGAGCTGGCATGGAATGATCAGTGAAGATGGAGAACGCTGATGATTATGCAGTATAACAAACCTGAAGAACAGCATCTGTTTACTGACTGTACATCTTGTCCCTCTCTTATCTTTTCATTTTCTTTCTCCTGTGCCTCTTTTCTCGCCCATCTTTCTTCCGCTCTAAAAGGAATTAATGGCATGCGTATGTTGGCAGCTCCATCTGTGTATGAATGTTAGGAAGGTGAGAGTTTGAGGTGCAAGGCAGAGAGGCTGGAGCACTTGTAAATACACAGACAGCTTGTAAAATGCGAACAGTTGAAAGCTGATGTGTGGTTAAATGGACCGTTCACACACATTCGTCTCTGGCTAGATTCTTTGAGGCTCGCCACAAAGCAATTAACCACTCACATAAATAAATCAATAGCAGTGTAACAGGTCATTCAACACCCCCTCCTATACACACATGTGTATGTGACCAAAGAAACAGAGCTGTAAAGCTCCTGTTTTCTGTGAACTTCAGACTTAAATTGGCCCTCAGGGACCCTCACATGGTCCACATTTTTCTACAACTCAGTTCATGGCACAAAGGGTAAAAGTAATACTGTGACTGGTTTGGGGGTCCCTGAGGAAACACATTGAAAACCAATGTGAAAACAAAAGGCAAAATTTGACAGTCCACACCAAACAAAGTAAATGTGAATGCCATCTCACTAAGACAGACGGATAAGTGGGCATCTGGGTTTTCGGGGCTGTCAGAGTAGAGTTTTGGCTTCTTCTGCTGAAGCTGAGCAGCTAAGCCAGCATTGATGAAAGTGGAGCAGAACTACACCAGTTTTGCTAGAGACGACTTAGAGCAAAAGTTTCTAAACTTATGCCTGCGTCCCCCCAGTGGGCTGTGATGGTACTGCTAGTGGGCCATTTGGAATTTTTGTTTTGTTTTTGACATTTAATCCTATATAATAAAAGTATCTTATTATTTATATGAGATAAATATTATCGGTGTGATAATTTATTGCAAAAAAGACCTGAAATAGACTCAATGAGTGGTCTGGTAAAATGCATGACCAGCGTACATAGATGACTGATTTTCAGAGTCATCTATGAAACACGTGTTACTGATCATAAGCAAGTAAATGAACAAATTGCTACAAAAACATTTGATAATATATTTGAATGTTGATTTTTTTTACAGTCAAGTAAAGTTCAAGAGGCTATGTGTACAGTAATCCCCCAGTTTTACGCAGACCAGGAGTCACGGATTCAGTCACACACACATTTTTTTAAGAACCGAACTTTTACGCGGAAATCCTCACAATAACGCGCAAACTGCAAATATCTTCCACCTTTTTTTGCTTTTTTATGGCAATAAATATATTTTTCTGGATGTTTGCACACAAGGGGACCCATTCATCTCGCTGCGGTGTCCCAATACTTATATCCCTCGACCTGCATATCTTGAGTTGCATATCTCTGCAGGGAAAACACCAAGACACTTCAAACTCCACAGTTCGGTAGATCTCCAGGAGACCTTTCCAACAAGCACTCATTTGTGTTTTTAGCCCGAGTAGATCAGGTTTTACTCTCCCCGAAAACCGGGTGTCCCAATACTTTTGTCACGCAACCTTCCGAGTTGCATATCTCAGCAGGGAGTTTAAATTAAAAGACGGGTTTACCTTGAAAAGAGGCGAATGCGGGTTTACCTTTACATTTCCTTTAAGGGAAATGCATTAAATTGAGTTTAAAATGAAATTAAAGTGTTCTGGGAGCAGGTCTGTGGGCATATTTAGGGTTTAAACTATAAAAATAGGCATTTGTAGGCTTTTTTTTTTACCAAAACATAAAGCGTTTTTTCCACTATACACGGGTGCTCTTGGAACATAACCCCACGAAAAGCGAGGGATTACTGTATATATTGGATATTGATTACTGTGTTACATTTTCTTTTAAAGTTTTTCAGTTAAGTCTTCTATTGTGTGACTGTTGTGGTCTGTTTGTCTGTTTCCATGTTGTTGTTTCTTTATTTCACTCAAAAACCAAAACTAGGCACGGTGGCCAGAAAACACAAAACTTAGAACTATAACTTCCAATACTATAAACCAAGCCCAGGGTAGGAGGGAGGGAGAACAGACAAAGCAAACAGTGACACAAACCATGGTTTTAAACACAATATAAAATCAAAACACCTGATAGTCATGAGTGCCTCATCCTGGCCAGCTGGGCTCAGGGTGAGGCGACGCCCCCATTTAAACTAAAAGTCCTTTTTAGAGTCCAGGGCAACAGCGCCCTCCAGTGGCCGCTGGCTGGGGACGTCACACTGTTGGGTGAGCTGTGAGTTGCAAAAAAGGAACTCTTAGTATTTTTTATTAAAGGGGCCTGGAGATGCAATCTTTGTCCTAACTAAGTGACACCACAGGAATTTACACTGGCCAGAATTATGTACTCTAATACATACTTTATATAATATAACATATGATATAATATAATATAGATTGTAACTAGGAACACTGCAGCAATTTACTACTTTGTGAGGCACGTCTAAAGACTCTTGAGGCTGATAAAGCATCTCCAGGCAACTGTTTACTGTTTTATTGTATCTGTGTAAGTGAGAGAGAGAGAGAAAAAGAAAGGAGTGCTCCCTATACTCCAAAGTTGACTCTGGTTTCTTGGATTTCTGCAGATATTTAGCAGTGCAGTGTTTATTTCACAGGATTGAAATGAAGTGTTAAAATCAGAGAGACAGAAAGAAAGAGGGAGAGAGACTGAAAGAGAATGTGCTCTGTCCTCTCTATAGGCCAGAGTACATAAACAATGGCGTATGTCCTGTTCTCCTTGTGAACGTGTTGAACAGGCTCTGATACTTTTGGGCCAACTTAAACAAAGCCCTCCAGGAGATGGACAGACAGATCCATGCTGTGTCAGTGTCATTGCTTTGCACATATCACTCATGCACAGCCTCCACTTCCTCAGTCCCACTCCCCATCCTTCAGTTCCAAGGCTAGGGGAGATACCAATGACAGCTGGTCCCAATTTTGGATGGGAGGGGTAGTGGGTGGCTAACTATCAAACCCACTTGCACGGTCATTGCTTAAACATATCAATGTTAAAAATCACATTTGCCGAGAAGAAGCGTATTACACATATCTCCATAAACAACCTGATGTAACGTTTTCATACCTTGATCTTCTGCTACAATGGTGTCAGTGTTCAAAATGCCTGCATGCCTGTTAGAAGATGTTACTGCACATGTGCTGATGCAAGCAGATGCACAATTTTTGGAATAGATTGTGGGATAACTGCCATATGTTTTCAAAACATTTTGGTGGTTAGTGTTCTCCTCCAAGTGTGTTGAGCTGTCCAGTGCCTTTAGATTAGTGGCATTTTGAAAACAGAGGTAGATTTTGCTATCATTGCATCATAGGAGGAAACCTAGCTATCAGGTTGGAACTGGCCATGGCAAATCGGTCTAGAAATTTGGATAAAAAAGTGCATGTTGAATTTAGCCTGGAAAACAGTTCATAACTATGTAAAACTGTGTAAAATATTAAGGCTTTTAATCATCTGTTATTTCCAGCAGGCATGTTCTCTGGTTTGTGGCTCAGCTGGTCAGTGACTCAGTCTGTTTTTTTAGGTGTTTTCTTGAATGTTGTTTATGAGTGATCTTTCCATTTCCACACAAAGACAAACAAATTGCTTTCATAAAACAAAAATGCCTTTTTCTCCTGGAATGTCATCAAGGGTTCTCATATTTAGAGCTTCAGTCCACCTATCTGTCTTTGTGGTATGACAGTTTGCTCTTAAATATGGTGTATTATCACAATCTGTCATGGATCTCATTTCCTAGATGTTGCCCCCAACAGAGACTTCCTGTATCTTCTGACTGATAGAGCTTGTAGACCAGCTTCTTCTCAGTAGGGGAGAACATGTCTGGCTCTAAAGAGTAAATAACATAATTACAGTCTGCCTAAGTGTGTGTGTGTGTGGTGGGGGTGTTGAGTGTATGTCGGTTGAGATCTTGAATGGCACGAAAGGCCATGTCCTCACTAGGGCAATTCTTTCAGTTGTGTGAACTTGGATCTTCCACAGTGCAGGGTTTGAATAAATGCAAACAGCATTTTTGTCAGTTAGTAATTTTTGTCATTTACTTTTCCACTGCATGTCATGGGTTCTACTCAACTTGACTCTACTCCTTTTTCGGTTTTCCATTATGCAAATCTAATACCTAATACCTAGAACCAAGTAATATTTTTCATACCATGGCTCAGGGCGAGTTGAGCAGGTGCCATAACGTAAAGTGAAAACACTACAGATTACTGAATGGTCAGAGAGAATCATACCAGAAGGATTTTAAAGCCTCCAACCTGTTTGTTGTAGTGAGTTCTGCCAGTGGATGATACGCCCATGATGGTCTTTCTCACATCCAGACAAGCCTGTAGATCCATAAAGCCCTGAGTCTTTACCTGAACTGTCTAACTTTTATTTTAACTGTCTAACTGTCTAATTTTAATTTGTTACACCTTTAGCGTCTTAATTATTGATAAAAGTTGAGCAAAAGGCTGCAACCGCGGCTTCTATAGTAACATACGGCGCATAGGCAGGGCTTCAGCTGATTATTGATCAGTTGTTGTTCCCTATGGGATATGTTTAAAACTGCAGTGTTGAAATACATTTTGCATTATTAACTAACTGTCAATATTATTTTTAAGAGTGATTTTTAAGTACTGGTTCAGAAATACCAAAGAAAATTCAAATCCTGTTTGAGCCACCACTGGTTTGTAAATGGTTTTTACTTCAATTTATCATTTTCATATCTACACAATTTACAGATTAGGTTCACTTATGCCAAACCATTTATTGTTCATACTGAAAAATATTAATAAATGAATAAATGAAGTGTTTAATAACGGTTTTGGAAAGTTTGAACTCTTGATAACAGGCAATTATCGAAATAATTATTTAGATATAATAATTGGTTAATAATTGAATAATAAGCCAGGCATCTAAGGGATTAACAAGCTTAATCTAGTGTTTGACAGTTTCATCTGCGCTTCCCTGTTCCAACACACCTGACTCGGCTCTACTGGGACTCGATAATAGGCAAATATCAAAATAATTGTTTCCCGATAAATGTTCCCTTTAATGCACGCCACGGCACACAGCCAGCCTTTGCCCTCACGCACGTTCAAATTAAAATCTCATCATTACTCAACTTGCACTCCTGCTCGGGACATGTGTGCCCACATATTGCTCACATTGCTTTAATCAGTCAATTCGGGCCAGGCTCTGCTGCTAAGAATTACTTGGCATCTGTTCCACATTTAGAAAATGTTCTTAGGGCTCTGTGTAACCAGGCCATCACATGCATCCATCTAATGTCATGGTGTGTTAATCCTGTCACTAAGTAAACAGAGCTTCACCATCCATTAACAGCCACAGCTTTTTGAATCATCTTATGGTCTGACTCAGCATTAGCGGTAATGAAATGTGGGCAATATGACAAATATGTATCATCACACTACTTGCAGACGTTTATGTGGGAACACAGTATTTCATTTTATAGAGAAGTTGCAAAGCTGGTCAAATGGTTTAAATGGTTCACATTTAAAGCATCCCTGCAAAGGGAGGTCCTAACACACCTGTAAGCATTTAATAACAATAATAAAGTACTGCTTTAGTATTTATGAACAGGCCACTATTAGATGAGGACATGATGTTTAATAAAATACATGACATTCTATTTTTTTAGGGGAACTTTAACGAAAACGACAGACACTCGTTCAATTCATAACACATTTATAAAGCGCCTTTCCCAAATAATGAAGCTTCAGTGGTCAAAGGTCTCATTTGAAATCTATATATTAATTGTAAATATCTCTACTAGAGTTAAAGTACAAGAAGAGTTAAAGAAGCATTTTTAATGTCAGGGGGATGCAGTGCTCTATTTTGAAAAGTGTGGGGAGGGGATGTAATGGTTCCGATTCCCATGGTGCAGACAGAGAACCTCTTATGTCGTCTTTTGATTACTTTCATAAGCTGTTTAATACTCACACACAGCACCAGAGTGGACACTCTTCACACATACCCAGGCCACTGTTTTCAAAAGGACTGACCAAGGATCAGCTCTCTGGACTGCTCTCAAGCTTGAAAACAGTCTTAACACTGGTCTAAATGTACCAAACTCTTTGGTCGAACAGACCCCATACCAGAAAGTCTGAGCAGCCATGAAACTGTTTAATGTAGAGTCTCTAAACCTAAGAAAAAGAACATTCCAAATATTGAAACAAGACTTGACTCGTTCTTGGAATTTGGAGTCTTTTAACAAAATCGCTTCCTCATGCAGCTTTAAAGTGAAACACCTGCGGGACATATGTATGTTGCCATAATTCATAGCCTGTGAAATCAGGCAGGTATACGTTTATGCACATGCACACTACTCTTTCATACTCATATGACCCAAAATAAACTTTGGCTACAACAGACAGCCTGACATGGATCTTTGGGTCTGTGTATGCTGATGTGTTTCACTTTGAATAGATCTTTTTTGTGTGTAGTCACGTCATGTATCATAATTACCTTCTATTTGTTCAGTTTGATGGTTACAAGCTCTGTTTTTAATGTGTATGCGTGTGTGTGTGTGTGTGTTCCAGTGGAGAGCGCGCTGGTGAGGCTGGTGAATGGCTCCGGTCCTCACGAGGGTCGTGTGGAGGTGTATCATGAGCGTCGCTGGGGGACGGTGTGTGATGACGTGTGGGATAAGAAGGATGGAGACGTGGTGTGCAGGATGCTGGGATTCCGCGGAGCGCGAGAAATCCACAAAACCGGACGATTCGGACAAGGTCAGATGCTCACAAATGACACACATTATCACACTCTAGGGCTGCACAGACTAATTGACTAATAAATCCACTGTTTGGCATTTCGGGGCAGTAAGGTTAAATAAGCTAACGCAGAAGATGTTTTATTTACTTGCTGCCTATGGATTTCTGGCTCAGTGACGAGGCCTTATATTGCTGTGAAAGGCTCATTGATGTGTAGCAATGGTATGAACCTGCAAATAACAAGTAAACCTTAAGTCAAGTTATATCCCAAGTCAATACAGGGAAGTCACAAGCGGAGTCCAGACTCAATACAGACTCAAGTGAAGACCCAAGTCTATACAGTAAGTCCTGAGCCAATACATGCAAGTCTTATGTTAAGAGGCGGTTCAACAAAGGCACATCTCAAGCCGAGAAGCGAGTCAACACTGGTAAATCTCAAGTTGAGTCCCATGTTAATACTTCTAAGCATTATCCACTGTTGCAAATGCCTTGTTGCAGGAAATAGTTACGCAAAAAGTAGTCAATTATAGGGAGTTCCATCTGCTGCCAGATGCCTCCCAGTGGTTCTTTCTTTTTCTCAAGTTCTTTCAAGTCATAATGCTCAAGTCCAAGTGGAAGTCTAAGTCAAAGATGTTCAAGTTGAGGTCGAGTCGTTAGTCATTATAGATTGCATCAGGCCAAGTCCCAAGTCATCAAATTTTTATTCATGTTTTGCATGTTTATTCCCTTGCGACTGGAGTCCACACATCTCATTTACAGAGTTCAACTGCTTGCTACTAGCATGATAAGAAAGTTGGCAAACTGGCACATTGACTTCATTGTAAATTATTCTGGTAAATTTAAACATCACTATTGCTCCTGATGCCCTACTTTTGACTTGTAGCATACACTTTGGGTGGTTATTGTGATAAGAAATCCAAAACATTGAGTTAATATAAGCCCTAGGACATCCTGCTGGGCTTTCTAGGACCATTCCTGCAGGTAAACACAAGTTACTGAGGGACACTAGGCACCACATATTACCCTTCTGTCATTTATATGGAAGCAGTTTGTGTAAGAAGACATGCTTAGCCATCTCAATTTAGTTGTGAATTTAATGACATCAAGGGCCCTCTAACACTGAAGACGAAGCATCTAAACCCATACCCAAATCGCAGCATGATGTGGAAAAGTGTGACAGCCGGCTGGGCTACTTCAAGCCAAGCCCTAAAAGCACCATCAGCCATTATGTCACAGTCATACTTTCCTGGCACCCATACCAGAACTCCCTCTTTCTTTAACAGCCATGTCTAATTGCAAACAAGAAAGTAAACCAGTGAACTGCCGCATTGCTGACCACCATCATTTAATGACTTTGAATAATGAATTAAAATTGTAGTTGTTTTATGACAATTATTAAATCATAATCAACTGGTATTAAAGGAATGGAATAGCAAACAACAGATTTGTACATGCTTGATGTCTGAACGTTCTTGAGTTTTGATCTGCATGGCTAATGCAGCTATCAAGTAATGGGATGTCTCAGACAGTGGTGTGACCAGAATGTCATGTGTGGGGGGGGGCAGTTAATTCATTTGGGGGTCAGAAAAAATACCTGCAAAATAGGTGGAAAACCACCACTTACTACTAATACTACTACTACTTGTACTACTACTAGGCCTAATAGCCTAATAATAATAATAATAATAATAATAGTTTTCCAATCATTTTCTTACTATCCAATCGGGTCGGGGGGGTGGGGGTGGGGATGGCACTCCTACAGATTCGCTACAGAAGGACAACACTCACTATGGGATGTCAGTCACGACTCAGGTCAGGCAGAATGAAGTTCAAAGGATGTTTAAAGTCCATTTAAACTGAACATGTAAGGATAATGTATGATGTATGGTTCTGTAACAAATAAAGGAAGAAATTACTACTGTGCTTATGTTAAACAGA
>JBBPCY010004519.1:0-16060 GCA_037974405.1 Brachyalestes nurse
AGACCAGGAACACGCACATAAGCACACACACACCCCTGAACATCTTGTGAGGCAGCATCTCCTCACATCATGGAAAGAACCCGTGCTGCTGCTGTATTTATGTAGGTCACCGTTGCTCACGATCCTCCAGCCGTGAACTTGAAGACGCTCCTCTCTCGTTCTTGCTTGGCCGTAGTTCAGTACGCAGCAGCCTGTGTGTGGTAGCGCAGCTGACACGGTGTGGTTTGGTAAAATCGGTTTTATCTGGCCATCTCTCTCTGCAGAGCCCTAATCCCGTTAGGAGACAGACCCTGCCTCACGTGACTGGCTCACAGTAAAGGACCCACACGTTTCATGTTGATGTTGTTGATGTTTTTTCATGGCGTGCCCTGACAACTCTCACATTCAGACTGGGAATAAACAAGCCCCTGACAGCAGGCAGGGCTGTGGCTCTGCATCTGCACATCAGTGTACAAACACATTATCACGCCCTGTTCCTGCACGGCCCTTTCCCCAGCCTCACCGAAAACAAAACACACAAACACCTCGAGGTGATGGTCTCCAAACCCAAACTCACCCCAGCTGTCCCTGTCTTTCTTGTCCCGGACCATGGCGTCTCTCTGACCCAGGCTGTCTTGCGGAGTAGCTTTAGCAGCCCTCGGTTTTTAATCAGCGATCATGAAGCCAAGAGGCCGGAGAACCACCACAGACGATGATGCTCGGAGGGTCTGTGGGGAAGGATAACGCCTCATTCTCATCTGAGAGGAAAACGGCAAGACCACGTTCTACCACCAGGGGGCGCATCAACTGATGTCTAATCACATGAAACAGGCTGTGTTCCAATATCTTTAAATGATAGGTGTTAGAACACTGTTTAGGACTTTACAGCAGCGTTCTCCAAATTGATTTTTACACATATCATGTTAATGCAGTTACATGGACTAGATGTTTTTCTGTTAGATTTTTACTTTTCTATTTCCACAAATGCGTTTTTAATTATGTAATGTAAGAGTAATGAAAATAAAATAAAAATCATTTTTATTATGTCCGTGCACCCGGTACCAAAGGATTCACAGCCCAGTACTGGTCCCTGGCCCGGTTCTTGGGGACACCCGGCTTCGAATTAGTCCATGAACAGTCAGTACGGTTAAATCCCTTCTCCACAGCGCCGCGGTAAAAAGGTGTGTGAACAAAGGCTGCAAAATGAATGGATATACACGACAGGCCACAGGTTTGGGCCCACTCTCAGATTTTTTAAACATTAGAAATACTTAAAACAAATGTAACTGACTGGTTTTGGAGTGTAATGCAACAATAAGTGCAAATATACGGGTGCCTTTATCACATCCGCACAGATTTGCTGCATCTCTTCCAGTAATTTTTGGAAACCCTCCCATTTTAATGGGAGAAAGATCCGGAGTTCTTCATCCTGTTGAAGAAGGAAATTTTGTCCAGTGATACGTAAACCAGAAGTGTGATGAACAGTGTGATGCTGAAGAACTGAGTGATCCTTGATCAACTCAAAGTAATTTTCAGTCCACTAATGACGGACTAGATATGTCTCTTAAAAACTAATAGCGTGAGCCTTTGTGGCTAAACAGTGTGTCACTACAGACTATAAAATATTTTTGTTTTTTTAAAGCCATGGTCCATCTTTTACTCATCGTGTAAATTGCTAAAAGTCGATTTACTCGCTACTTAAAATGGCCTTCCAACAAAAATAAGTTGTCAGAATATCTACCAATTTGTCAAAATAAGGCAATAAATAAACAAATTCAGTCGGAGTTGAACTGGTTTACAGATTAGGCCTAGTTAACACTAAACAGGCCATATCTTATGTTTTCTTTTTCCCAGAGGTCCGCTTATGACATTTGTGTGGTTTTGTTCACCAAAAACAGCCATAAATCATTTTTTACAAGATTTTTTTCCAGTCTCTTTGTTTTGCAGTCATTTCTATCAGCCACCAGATGGTGATATAAGCACTATTGTTCATCGCCTCAAGTGGTGAACGCACTGTCCGTTGAGCAATGTGTAGGGACGGTACCTTGCTCAAGGATACCTCAGTGGCACCTCTCTCTAGGGCAACTAATTAACCACTAGGCCACCAGCTGACACTGCATTCGAATCCATCGATTTTAATATGGATTTGGTCCCCCTTTACAACTTCCAGGCTTTGGAGAGTTTCTGTGGGAATTTGTGCCCATTCATTCTGTAGAGCATTTTTGAGGTCAGGTCACTGATGAAGGCCTGGCTCACAATCTCTGTTCCAGTTCATCCCAAAGGTATTGGATGAGGTTGAGGTCAGGGCTCTGTGTGGCCAGTCAAGTTCTTCCACACCGAACTTATCCAGCCATGTCTTTATGAAGCTTGCTTTGTGCACTGGGGCCACAGTCGTGCTGGAAATGTTGTGTCCACAAAAGTGGGAGCATGGTGTTGCCCAAAATGTCTTGGTATGCTGAAGCATTAAGATTGGAAGTAAGGGGTCTGGCACAGACCCCAAACTAAGAGGTGTCCCTGCAGTGTAAGGACTGTTGGTGCTTGTCTAAAGTGGACACACAGAGGAGTAAGATATGCTGCAGTTTGGGGAGAGATTGCATTACATATTATATGATTATCTTGGAGAGAAAAGAAGTGAAGTGCCAGTCTTGCTGGTCCTGGGTCAGCTGAAGGGAGAGGGCTCCTGTGGCAGCTGGGCGGGGAGAAACAGAGAGTTCCAGCTCTGGGCTTGTAGGGTTTACTGCTCCACACAGTCGTTTAGGTGGAAAAGTTAGAAATTTGGAGTGAAAGAGAGTCGAGAGGAACATGTTGGGATGATTATTTCGACGCAAAAATGAACGTCAAGACTTGAAGTACTTTTCTCAACTTTTCCATGCTGCGGACATGCACAATTCAGGCGGAAATTGTATGTTTTTTGTGTGTTTTTCACTTTAATCGAATCTTTTCAGCTGAAAGTAGATACGTAGGAATTTGTAGTTTTATAAATAAGTCACAATTTTCTTATTTAGTCAGATAGCTTGAGCCTTTTTTTTAAACAATGTTAGCTTTTTAGCAGCCAAAGATGTTCCCAGTTTAGCCTGTCAGCTAAGTTTAGTTGTATTTGTCAAGCTCAGCTGGGTTAACATACGGTGTAACGTTAATTGCATTTTTATCATCTAGTGACTATTAAACTAACTGCTGTTTTGTGAACTGGCATAAGTCTGTAGCTATACAACACATTATGTGCTAAAAATAAGTCGTGACACGGTGCTCTCAGATTAAGCTTTAACTCGCTAGCAGGCTAACAACGGCCGAGTAAGCTAACTCTGCTAGGTAGTATAACCCTTCTTATGACTGTTTTTAATATCATTGTTAACTTGTATTGAATTCTTTGAGGTTTCTAGATTATGTAAAATGGTCAAATGATCGTGATCTAACTGTCTACTGACAAACAGCCACGTTGTGGCAATGCAGCTAAGTTAGTTAGCTTGGTTTCAAGTTAGCAGTAAAACTTCGAGTCATATCAATTTAATGAAGAAAAAGGGTAAGTTAGTTCTGCTAATTTGTGGTGTTATCCTAAATGTTAATGTCAGGTTGTTAATGTTAGGTTTCTGTTAGACGCCTGTTCTGGCTTGGAAATTGTTTTGTCACGCAGCCTGAACCAAGTAACCAAGACAAAGTTGAGGAGGAATGTGTTTTCAGTCAGTGGCCAAAACGCCCCATAATGCGCAGATCAGCTCCACAGGCCACTTGAAAGAAACATCAACATTGTTTCTCTCGGGCTAGACAGTCAGAATTAACCTAAAACAATTTATAAAGTTGTTAAATTAATCTGTTAGACCAAAAAGGTAGTCTTCTGCTGTCTTAGTTGGCTTGGTAAGCAGTAACTTCAGATCAGTTGTGAGGAAATAAATAGACTTTGTGTTATTGGGCAAATCTATGTACAAGTGACAAGCTCTGTGCATTTTTAACAGCTTGTGGTTTTCTTTTTGCGCAGGAAAATGACCCAAGAAAAGAGTGATCTTTGATGCAGTAGTTGGAAAACAGAGAACCCACTCACGTTTTGCTGCCCCCCAAAGTGCCCCGCACCAGTAGTTGGAGGATGGATTCCTTTTCCAGGCCCAGTGGGGAGATTCAGCGAAGGAACCCTCAGCACGACTTCGAGCTCATCCAGAGAGTTGGCAGTGGGACGTATGGTGATGTGTATAAGGTACCTCTACTCTTAATACATAAATTTACCAAACTACAGTGTTGGAAGCAGCCTCTATGCTGTTAAACAGACTCACAAATCGTCCAAGATGTGTTTAAAGGGATGGTTATATAAATAAAATCAAATTTACACTACTTTCCCTTTACCCCAAACAAAGTTGATCGGAAATGCTTGGTGTCTGAAGTTTGCTTCTTTGCTTTTGTAGTGCAGCTCTGAGAAATATAAAAAGCAGTCTGTCACTTTTAACCGTTACTATACTTTCTGTACTTGTTAGCTTTGCACCTCGAGTACAGAACTAAAGTAGGAGACTTTGTCTTGTCCAATCAACTACATATGGCGTAAAAGGGAAAATTGTATGAATTAGATTTTTCACAGGACCATTCCTTTAAAACACTCTCTCCACTGCCAGGTGTACTTAGCTGACAGCAGGACTATTCCCTTGCTGGGCCCAAATCTGTCAAGACCAGCATAATACTAAATAATACCCCTGCATACTACACAGATCAGTATGCTAACATACAAATCTACTTTTGTATATAGGCATCGGTAGCACCTGGGCAGTTTAAAGAGACTTATAATGATACCCCATAGTGTTTGCCAAAGTATTTAGGAATGTATGGATTTGTTTGTGGATTTGTTGACGGTTTCTGTCAATGGTCTTCAGAAGAACAGCAAAATTGTCTGTAGGACACTACTCTCCCATCTGAGCACACCTTTCACTGTCATAACCTTTAACATTTTAGTTACTAAGTTTATCTTTGAATCTATGACTCCAAATAGGGTAGATTCTTTTACTTGATCTTGTTTTTCTCAGTGTGTCACAGTGTTTGTAACAGGGTAGTAATAGAAGCTTGCAGCTTTGAATAACAGCCCCTGTTTTAGAGAGTGAAAATGAGCCAGGGTCAATACTTTCTCCTGGATTAGCATGCCAGGCAGTGAGTAGCCTACTTTTGTGTCACTCTTGAGATGGTTCCTTGCTGCATGAAGGATTCTTGATTTTGGGCAAAATGAAAGTAAACATGTGAAAGTATTTTGAAAGTTGATTGAAGCTTTTAAACATATTCACCTGTGTAAGATAGTGTCTGAATTTTAAAAATGCACTTATTTTAATAAGTTCTTTTACACAGTGGTTTTAAATCCTGAGTCATCATTTATCATCAAGATTCTAGATCCTCATTACTTTTCAATCTTAGCCTAAGGTGTTCCTCGTCCCTCCTCTCCCACGTCAGAAACCTTAAGCAAGAAAACTACACATACAAGTTTTTCCTGTGTGTGCAGTATTTGTTTTTTTCCTTTGAACATTTGAGGCTCGCAAAACGCACAGCTTCTATCTGTGTCTTAGCCTAGAAATGATCGTTTAATAACCGTAGACAGTTCAAGGTAAAATCAGTCAAAAATAGTAAGAGCAGTTCAAATTTCAGTTCAAAAAGAATCAAGGAGATTTTTAAAAGCCCCAGATGTTGAGGTTTAAGATGAAGGGGAATGTTGTGTACTGGAACAGAACAGTCAGGGTTTTTGTACTGAATGGTAGATTTATGATGGTTCCCTGATGACTCACTGCATTAACAGGCCACTGCGCTTAAGTTACATAAATAGATCTTCAAATTGCTTAAATATGACAAAAGCGGGTAATGACTGATGTGCAGTGATTATTAGCTGAAATGTTTTAAAAACAGGTAAAATGTATAAAATATTTAGGGTGCCAACATCCTTAAAACATATGACATCTATAAAACTTGATATAGAAGAGTATTGTTAATATTGAGCATGTGTACCGGTTAATTTGTTAAATGTTCTGCTGTATGAGATTAAATGATTAATTACCACCCTGAAGCTTAAATTAATTTAAATGTCTAATGTGTTGTATATAAACATCCCACAGAATTTCAGGAAGGGAGTTATTTCCCTTCCTGTTCCACAGGCCTGCAACTAATGATTACTTTTATAATTGGTTAATGTGTTCCTGTTTCTGTGAGAGATTTTTTTAATTAATAGCACAAAAACCAGAACCTTTGTCTTCCACAATATGAATCTGATTAAATATTTGAGTCAGAATCAGAACACTTTATTGATCCCAGAGAAAATGACTTATGTTTCATTTACACAGACAGCGTAAAGTCTAAATAAATCCAATAAAAACTCTGCAGAAAGTATGCTATGTGAAATACATTATGCTATATAAACAAACACTGGGGTATAACATACATTAGAATTACTAATAACACAAACTGTGGTTAGGAGTCTTTTATTGCTCGTAGTAGAGATCAGTAGTAGTAATTGTAGTAAGTAATAAGATATCATACATGATGTACTGCATGTGTGCAATATCTTAAATAAAACAAATTAAGAATAACCAGATGTTTGTGGTTAGAGGTGATTAGAATTAGACACCGTACATGGATCTGTACTGTACCAACATGAACATGACACATCATATCACCCTGAGCGTGCTGCACATAACGGTGCTTAATGTGGAAACTTTTTAGTAGTTCTTTAGTAGTTCTTGTGCATCAAAAAAGCACCTTCAACAATAAGGAACAATTCTGCTAGTGGGAATATGATATTTTCATCAAGCTAAGGGCGGTGGAGTCCTGTCCAGTCAGCCCCTCTGCCCCCACATTGTGTTTTTGAAGGTAAATTTAGTCAAAAATGAAATGTACACAACGTTCCACTTACCTTTGATCTGCCAAGACTTGTTTGGAGACCAAATTTTGCTTCTTTATGCTTGAACTGGAGCTAACAAACATTAGACCTCATTTTTAATCTAAGTATGTTCTAAAAAATTCTCTTAACCCTCTTAAATTGTCTCCAGTTCTTCATTAAGGTGGTGCAGACTCGTCAATTTGGTTTAAGGACACAGCATGACTTACTGTACGCAGTAAAAAATGAACAAGTAGTTTGACACTGCAGGAAGCTGTTTTAGACAGCAGGATTTTTTACCCATAAAACCACCTCAGGAGTAGAATTTCTGATCTGGAATTATTTTGTATTGACCCAAGCATCAGAAATACGGAAAGTCTTGTTTGATTCTGCTGACCTTAATGAGGAGCCTGAAGCGGTTTGAATGGATTGAGAGGAGTTTGTCTTTATGGAAATAATTTGGATGGCTATCAAATTATTGTGTTTCTTAGCAACGTTGGCCTCACAGCTCTAGTCCTAAACTAATTAAGTTTGATATGTCAAACCTCCTGATATGTCTTGGCTGATCAGCTGCATCTGGGATACGTGGAACATTTTTAACTGAACTCCTTTAATATTGCAGTTTACTGAGTACCAGCACTTGCCTGGTTTTTGTGTTTCGTTGTTTTGAAACTCAGTTCAGTGTTCAAGCTAATATTGGAAAAGGTTTGTGCTTGTATGAGCGAGTGATGAAATTCTAATAAAACATGCAGTATTCCGTGAGAAAGATCTTCTGATGTTAAGTGTACCCAAGGATCAATTTATGTGGTTGTGGTGACACTGGTGAGTTTGTATTGTGTTTGCTTTTTAAAGGTTCAAAGTCTTGATAAACTCCTGACTGTTAATCTAATGCACATGCACACACACAGGTTACGATTTATCAGACACTCTGGACATTCCTGGACATGGTAAAAGTAGTTTCCATTTATCTGGTAGAGAACTTTCTCAGGCCAGGAGGGATCTGTGTGTGTGTCCGTGTGTGTCTGCATGCACTTGTGTGTGGCACCGCACTCACGCACAGTATATGCTTTGCGACTGTTATTGTTTGGTGGACATCCTTCCTGTCTGTGAGCTTCATTAAGAACTACAGCAGTGTGCAGACTCTGTACGCCTGTGTCAAATGTAGCGAAAGCTGTGTGCTAAAACCAGTAGCTGATACTGATACTGCGAGAGCAGGCTGATAGCCTGACCTCTGTGTCGCATGCCCTATCTGATAAGATAAAAGAAATGAGTCTCTGCCAGTGCTTCAGTGTTAATGCTGCATACTGCGTTTTTGTAGCCCACCCTTCCATCCTGGTCCTACTATTTAATATTCACTGCTTGATATTCATTATTCAACCTTTCAACAAAGATCACACCAATGCAGAGTTATTTAATTATTTATTTTATTTTTTAGTAACGCGCAGTGTTAACAATGTTGTTTCCCCCCAATTCTACAGTTGCAGCTAATCTCACAGAGCCATACTCGTTTCCCCATGACCTGGTAGCAACACCTTCTTCTTTTGTTGTTTAATGGTGATTAGGTGTATTACCTTTACATTTTTGGTGGTAGTCCGGACAAGGTGTTAATCACAAATGATTAGATAATATAACATAATTAGGTAATATAATTATAATTATTAACTCTTCAAATATTAAAAATTGATGACCCATTCCTAGTGTCCTGCCAGCTGTGCAGCTCGGCAACTCGGTTCCAGTTCTAAAACTGTCTAAACCAAATCCAAGGCCGAGGTGGCATCACCCTCTCATCTGCAGATGCGCATAGAGTATGTCACATAGGTAACTAAAGACACTTTCCGCAGGTATGCAGGATCCGTTCTGTACCTTAACCGAACTGTGATGGCATGGAAGCTGTAGCACACTTTTTCTATGGTGTCTCAAGCTGGTTACTGATGTGTTAGCAGCGCAGTGGAGGCATAAAACTATAGATGGTTGTTTATTCCTAAGCCAAAGATTTTTCTGTCAGAGCCATTTAAATGTTTTTTTTTTTGTTGTTGTTTTTTTCCCTGTTTCTCTGCATTGTTTGGCCATCCATTTAACCCAGCTAACTTGTTAGCGATGTCCTGGTGCACCTTTGCATTTCTCCCAAAATTAGAAAACTCACAAAATTGATCTTTAGCCCATACGGAATGTAGTGCCTTTACTTCCTCGGCTTTCCAGTTGTTACTGTTGTTTTTTGCACGGGAAAAAAAGAATGGTCTCTTATCAAGTCTGTCTGTTATGACAACATTTCGACCAATCAGAAAACGGTGACGCAGTCAGCTCAGCTGCAGTCAGCGTTTGGTCCTGCCTTCGAGCCTGGCCGTGACAGCACGGGTACAGCTCAAGTACAGGTTGCTTTATTTGGAATGAGAAACATTTGTTTGTGGGACGATGTGGTTCCTAGTGCCAGTGAAAAAATCACCATAAATCTATCAAAAAAGATTCAATAGGCAGCATGCAGGCATCATCACTGACCACCATACCATACTCAACATTTTCTCGCTGTTTGGATGCTGACAGAGCCTTGAAAAGATGCGAATTGGAGGCCTTGACCGTTGTTGGTCACAGAGGGGTGTAGCTGCGTGTCTGGTTCAAAACTGGCTCAAGTGGTGCTGGTAATTGCAGTGTAATACAGTGAAGCGGTAATACAGGTTCAGCTTTATTAAACACTAACAAACCCTTGATTTAAGTGCCTGCTAAGATTTGGGTTCTGGATAGGCTGAAGCAGGTCACATGAATTCGGTTCAGTAAATTTCATTTAATTGTATTTCAGTTGCAATTGTTTATAAAATGGCATTGTTCATCTGTCACTGCAGGAAAATTGTGACTGCTTAGTTGATGTTTTCTGCATAATCTATAAGCTTGTTCGAAATAATACTTATTAGGGCTGAGCAATTAAACGAAATCGTATCGAAATTGCAATGTGAGTATGCGCAATTTCTAAATCGCCTTATAGCAAGATTTTTTCTGCGCTCCTGACTTTTCCCACAGTATGCTATTTGAAAACACAGCGCAGCACACCTAAACAGAGCGCGAGAACAGGAGACTAAGCTTAATGACAAATAGGCTGCAGAAACACGGATGATGAGTTCAGCACAGGAGGACTTGAAGCCCCCAAAAAAGTCAACATCTGTGATGTGGGATTACTTTGGATACAGGAAAGATGATGTATCACAGAGTCAGGTAATTTGTAAGACCTGTCAGTCTGTTGTTGCGGCAAAACAGGGTAACACAACAGACCTATTTAAACACCTGTGGCAGCATCACAAAGAGGTCTATGACTTATGCATGGCAAAAAAATTGGCCTTATGTCTGTTTTAAAGACATGTTACAGGTCATTGATAAAGATCTATTTGTTTCCCTTTGGGAAAAAATGTTTCATATTCACACTATAAAACATGTCTGTGTGTGGCAAAATCGTGATTAAAATCGTAATTGCAATTTTGTTAAGAAAAATCGTGATAGGTTTCTTTTGTTCATATCGCACAGCCCTCATTTTAACCCCCCTTTCTGAGCTCCAAACATTAAAGAAGCTCAGCACCAGCATGGCTCTGGTGGAAAAGTGTCAGTGGCTCAGCTCACAGCTGAACTTCGTTTTTCTTGGCAGCAGTCCGTCCGCAGACACTAACTGAGAGGAGAAACCGCATCAGCCCATCCAAGCTGAGGCATTTGATTTTTCTGAATGTCTGCCTGCACTGAGGACATGCGGTTTAGTTACTGAGTTTGGTCCTGGTTCTGTTCTGTGGATTTGTTTGCAGTGTTAAAATGAAAAGTTTGATTAAAAAGTTTGATTGAAAAATGTAAGACTGCCTGCTTTTGTAACAGAACAAATACACAAAATTAGGGAATTATAAGGGTTCTCATAAAAACACTAAATGCAAAGGGTCGATGTGGACAGCTTATGGAATATCACAATTATTTGATTACATTTGTTACATCCTAAGCAATTTAAACCAGTCCACTGGTATAACTGCCTCTAGAAATTGAAGATTTGAATAAGTTCATGTTTGTTCTTATATTTTCTCAGAAAATATATTGTGATCAATTTTTTGCCAAATTGCCCAGCCCTACTTCACAGCTACATGGGGCTCAGTGAGACATTTCCAATGACCCCTCGTTTGCCACAATACCCAATACTTTAGTCCTCCACTGACCTTCCGAGCAGCAAAGCTCTGTGGTGCAAGCACCCAGACACTTCAAATTTCAAAATGCCCATTATTTTTCTAATTTTTCTAATTAATCATAAGTCTCTATCTTTAACCGCTTTAAGCCACAAGCTTTTGAAATATTGATTTCAAAATCCAGTATTTAAAAAACACTGGCCTTTAAACTGGCATGTAAAGGTTTAATACACAAAATTAACAAAGTGGTGTTAAAAAGATTGAAATATAAATTAATATTAAAACAACTAAATTCAAATGTGATATCTCCGGTAGATAGACAGACAAATCGTGTGGAGTAAAGGCGGGCAGGCAAGGTGCTTTGGTTAAATCCATAAAGATCTCTGGAGGGAGAATATACTGGTCGGTTTTTAAGTCTGCTATAGAAAGCTTGTAGCCAACTTCCACTTATAACGGCACTGACATATTTAAACAAATGTCAACAAATGAAAAAGTTAATTATTTGTCAGTAGTCTGTCTATCTATCTCTCTATATCAAAACCTCACTTCTGCCGTCCAGTATGGCGCGGTCACGTGATCACAGTCACGTGTCTGCAGAACATCAATACATTCCCCGTCCCACGGCCACGGCCCCAATTCCCTGCCTGCCGACCCCTGCGAATACGACTCAGAACGATACAATTTAAGATTAGGAGGGTATCGTGACACACGACGTGAGGGACTGGCACAGGTGGCTGCAGTGCCAGGGGCATGACAGGGGCCCACAGCCCAACAAAAAAAATTGCAACATCGTGGCCGGGCCAGGGCCCCCCTCACGGTTGGTGCCCTACGCAGATGTGTAGTTTGCATATGCCTAAGAACGACCCTGATATATTAATTGTCTGTAAATTAATTATCTATAAATTGAACTGTATTTTACAACAAAGAAACGGAACAAATCATGTGAGTTAAGTTAAGCTGCATATAAAAGACAAACAATGCATTTATTGAGAGATGTATTTACAACAATAAAAGCTCAATTCTGACTAGTGCAATAAAATGTATGGAGCTCAAGCTGTATCTGTCTTCAGCTGGGAGATAGTAATCACTGAAACCTTAAAAGAATGATAGCTAATAGAGCAATTGGGCAACTTTAGGCATGTACTTTAATAGCTGAAAAGAACAATAAGCATCAACTAAAAATTCATGATGTTGACAGGCCAAACTGTGAAGGAGTGTACTCATCAATGTGGACAATTATACTGATATTGCACACACAACATGAAATGCATACTCTACTATTTATGAGCATAAGTGAATAAGCTCTGCAAATCTCAGCACACAAACATGCAAATACAGCAAATGCCAGTGCCTACTTCAGCAATTCAGCACTCTAAACATTTGCTGCAACACTCAGCATTTTTATACCGCATTCTCTTACATTAAGTTTAACATTTGAAAAACAGTTTATGACTAACTTTAAACTGCAAGAAACTGGGAAACTGTCACGCCCCCAGTCTGCAGCCAGAGGCTGCTGTTAGTATAGGGACTTTTATGTTGACTGGGGGCGTGGCAGCTAGATCAGGCCAGATTGGCCTTTTGTTAGGGACTTTGTGTTTCACCTGTTTTGAGTTATGTTCTGTTTTAAAAGCCCTGTATGTTTCACGTTTCCTTTGTCAGTTCTTCATCACCTTCACCCTTACCCTAAGGTTTGGTTTTGCTCTGGTTCTGTTTAGTTAAAGCTTTATCGGCCATTGTGCTGGGTTTTTGGTTTTGTTTATTGTAAGAAAATAAAGAAAAGAAGAAACAAAGAAACCTTAAGATGGATCCGGTCTGCTTTTGTGCCTCCTGCCAGGGCAAACCAAGCCCACATGTGACAGACATTTTGACATCAATATTTCAAAAGCTTGTGGCTTAAAAGGGGATAAATAGAGACTTACTGTAAATTAGATTATCTGGGTTTTTTTCTCTCTCTATCCTCCTTCTGCTTTTTTTTTCCTTCTCCCCCTCCTTGTGTTGACTCTTTTTTTGTTTTGTGGAGTTTTTTTCTGTTTTCCCTGTTCCCTGGTCTTGTCTGTCTTAATATGGTTAAATAAAAAGGTATATAAAAATAAATAATTAAATAAATAAATGTAAAAAACAAACAAAAAAAGGCTGTGAATGATGATAGCACAGCTACACATACACACGATTATGTGTTATCTATGTTACTGAAAGGCCAGGAAAAAAAAAGAAAACTGTTGGGCATTTTGAAGTTTGAAGTGCAGTTTTAAGGGTCTGGGTGCTTACACGGAGCTTTGCTGCTCGGAATGTCCGTGGGGGACTAAAGTAATGGGTCACTCAGGCGAGGTGAACGGTTTTTGGCTAATAACTTCGGGGGGTATTGCAAACGAGGGGTTGTTGGAATTGTCTCACCAAGCCCTATCTAGCTGTGAAGTTTGATGGGGATTGGTGCTTGCCAGGCGGAGCTCTGCCGCTCGTAATGTCCTTTGACTGTCTCCGCACCAGTGACATGAGGCTCGGTTCCACTGCTATTTACTCGAAACTTTGAACAGGAAGACGACATAATTTTGGTCTTACATCAAAATACTACACGTCTTCTAACTAGTGATAGGGAATACAAATACTATATTACTTTATATTTGTAACTACAGTCTTTTTTATTCATGATGACGTCTTCTGTGACTTTGGCGTTTGGAGGGTTACGTACATACATAATATTACATGCATGAAAAATTTGTTAATAATAGGAACAGCCCACCACACAGCACGAAATAACCATTTTTATTATGTCTGTGAATCCCTGTTATGAATTACTACAGAGAACCCAGAGACAGCATATCACAAAAACAGAGGGGACATAGGTGAGGTGGGCAACCCCATGGTTGAGGGCCTGGGTGGTCCAAAATGTCTGCCACTGACACTCACAACTGTTCCTTCAGACTGTACCCTTCTCGCTTGATCTGATTGACTACCTCGGTAGCAGGAATCACTTAGGTCCTTCGCTGAATATGATGTTTCTCATCCAGTGGAGGAGGCAGCTTGGTATCTTTCTCTGGTGAATGTTGGGGGTTGCAACAAACCAGCTGCAGTAATGAGATGTGGAAGATGGGAGAGATGCGATACCTGGGAGGTAACACGACAGTAAGACACAGGGTAACTTGATGGAGGATTTTGAAGAGACCACTGTACTTCACTTTTTTTTTGGGAAGTTGGAACCATAGATATTGGGTGGCAAGCTGCACACTATCACCTGGACAAAACTGGTTCAAGGTTACTTTATTGTCATCAGCAGCTGTGAAGACGTACATGGTGTGATGAGACAACATTTTTCCATGAACCACAGTGCAACCACAGAGTGCAAGTTACAACAATATAAACAACATAAACAACACAATATGTAGATGCCACAAATATGTAACTGTAATATAATGTAACACTATAGTGTGGACACTTTGTAAACCTTCCAGAATGATTAGTATTGCACCATTAGTATAATTACTGCACATGAGGCAGTTTGTGGCCAAGAATGAAAAAAATACAATTAATAGACAATATAGCAGTGCAACAGTAGTGTGAATGGGATGTGAATCAGAGTCAATACAGTAAGCAGACAATAATTAAAGCAGTGTAACAAAGTTGGAAAGGGGTGTAAACCTTTCAGAATTAACAATATTGTGCCATATATATGTATATATTCAGACTCCACCCTAACTTATAGTAAATGTATAAATAATTCTTTTTGTGCCTTAGAGCTTGTACAAAGTCTTACGTATGTTGTTGCAATTCTTAGCCAAGTCTGTGGTTTCCTTGTTTTCTTATAGTGCTCCTAGTATTCTATTTGCTCAGTTTCAGCCTAGCCAGCTTGTGTTTAGAGGATGGATGTGCTTATTTTAGCCTTGTCTGCACATGCTCTGACCCCTGTTTCTCTTTTTGCACATCCAGACAGGCCCAACCCAAAACTCTGTAGCGTCCATAGACTGTTGGAGAAAAATCTTGCCTCCACTCACTCTCAAAAAATAGTTACATTATTCTGTTGTCTGTTCTATCTAATAGTGAAGAAAGCCTTTGATTTTTTAGACCAGACATATTCACACTTTATGAGGGGAGAGTGAAACAGTATAGAGATCAATCGATTGACATATTGTATGCATCACCATAAGATATGGAAGTGCGTCTTGGAAAGTATTAGTCTTAAAAGTAGATGTGAATTCATTAATAAAATAATGACTGTGATCTATCCCACAATACAAATGAAATCCATTATGAGTCTTTATTTATTATAAAGTGCCAACAGATGACAACTGGAGAGACTTGAGATAGATCTAACACTCTTTTTACTCATTAGTGTGTGTAAAATTTATTTGTGCAAGGAAGCATTCATTGGCATGGCATGAGGAAGATTGAAATTTGCTCCATCACTTGTCCCTCCAGCGAATGGACCAACATTAATTTCTTGGATTCATCGACACTTAACAGATGGCTATGGATCATTTGCTATATTCAAAAAATATGGAGATTTAACCAAGCTATTTCTTGCGTGCCTGATAGACCAACTTTGGGCATGTTTCTGTAGCCCTTTATTAATTTCTTCTCAGAAAGCATTATAGGGTACATAGTAGATCTTCTCACCTATCATCTATTATAAAAGGTCACTCTGATGGACACAAATACTCCAGTGTCACAGATTACTGGTCAGTGACATTCTATTAGGTTGTTCCCTAAACTTGTGCTCTCCACTTTCAGCTCACTTTACCACCTTACCATGACTATCTACTGGTGCTGCCTGTTGTGGATGGCTATTTTAGTAAGAGTCCTTTAGATCAGTGGTTCCCAACCTTTTTCCTTTGAAGCCCCCCTTGCCTGTGTCCAAGACAAGCCAGACGGCATCAACCCCAACTCCAACCAACATAGACACACAAAAAGAATAAAGTGATTAATTACAAACGTTTAGTTGCAAAGATAAACAGCGCTTGTAGGTTTTTGTTCTTATACCCTTATACACTCTTATAAATAAATAAAACATAAATACATTTTATGAATTTAATGTGTAAAAATTAAAAATAACGCGTTAACTATTTGCGTTAATTTATTTTCTATAACGCTTTAAAATAAATTGATCGCGCGATTAATT
>JBBPCY010004530.1:0-16060 GCA_037974405.1 Brachyalestes nurse
TCAATGAATATGGTCAGTCTTCAAAAACAAAACATTCTGCAGTGCTTCTTTTTAACTAGATTTTTAAAATCAAGCAACATCATCACGATATAATCGATTATGTCCTGCCACTGCATCGGTGCAGAATCGTCCACATCCGCATCGCGATACATCGATTAAGTGATCAACTTCAACATCCCTACAGGAGACTGGCTGGGCCATGTAAACACCTTCACCTTCTTTAGAAAGCAGAAACGTTGTTGTCTTGTTAAAACAACCCTTTGCTCCCCGTTCCTGAGATTAAATTCTCCTCGAATATCTCCCAGCTCAGGTTCATGTTTCCTCAGATGACATGCAATGCGTTGCAGAAAAGCATCTGAATTTCCTGATACTCCCACCACCATACTGTACTCTGGGACGGGGTGTTCTTTGGATCATGCTATTAAATCTTCTTTTGACAGCCGTGATGAGTGATAGTGCCAAAATTCTGTTTTTGTGCGACTTGGTTTTGTCTGAGCAAATTTTAGCCTCACATCTCTTTTTGCAGGAGGTGTAAGAATAGAGATGATAACAGTGCAGTTAACTGCTTATTGTTCTCTGTGTTGTTTTTGCGGTTGGCTTCTCTCTTACCTTCTTTACATCTTACACACTCTGGATATTATTAAACCCGTTTCACTGACGTGTGTAAGGTTATTACTAAAACTCTGTAGCTCTGCAGTGTTGTTTAATGTTGGCCCTGAGAACTCTTGGAAGCTCCATCACCTTCACAGCTTTTTTCTATTTGTTGCGTAAAACCTTCCCAACCAATGGAAGTTTTAATGATACAATGAACAATTAGCACAAGATAAGACAAGATAAGAAAGAACTTTATTTATCCAGAGGGAAATTATTTTGTCATAAACACGCTCAATGCAACAAGAGCAATAAAGAGTGTCAAAGGAACAGTAGTAATAGGGCAGACGGAATAACAAAATAACTAACAAATAATTATAACAGATATAATAAAATAACAGATTATTAGTGCAAGTGGTTATGAAAAGAGACTGTTTGTGCCATGAATAAGAAGAGATAGCAGCAGGGGATGAAACAAACATTCACTAACATACAGATCAGTAAATAAATAGCAGAATCCGAGTGAGAACCTAATGACATTAATGCTGAGAAAGATCCCCTACAGAGCGAGGAAGAGTTACACAGTCTTACTGCCGCAGGTAGGAAGGATTTCCTGTGGCGTTCGGTTCTGTGTTTAGAGGCGATGAGTGTTTTGCTGTGTGCTCTGATGGCCCATCATGGAGGTGTGCATGGGGAGAGAGCGGTGGTCCATGATACTGAGGAGCTTTTCCAGCATTCTCCTCTCAGACACCTCCGCCAGAGGGAAGCATTTGTATGCATGCAGGTATATTTTAATATGCTGTCCGAGTACTTTTTTTTTAAATTAATTGCTTCTAAAAATTATAAAACTTTTTTGTTTATGTTTATACATTCAAAGTCTATTATTTGGAAGGTGGACCATTCGCATCTCAGTGGCATGGCAGAGTCACAGCAGTGGTTGTAGAACTTGTAGAGGTTTTTTTGGCATTGCTGGGGATTTTACCACCCAAAATATATTTATTCACTGACCACTAATGAAGGACTACTGCAGTGTCAGTATCTAGAGAAGCTGATCCCCACTCACCCACATACCCATACGCAGAACATGTGACAACACAACAAATCAGTCTAGAGGAGGAAAGAAGAGTGGAAATTAAATTATATTATAAAACAGAACATGACAAGGCACCGTTATCCAAAAATAAGTGAGGAATTTATTCTATTCTATTGTTTTCTTAATGTTTGCTGTTCTTAACTTTGTTCTTTCCATTTTCTGCTGTGACAAAGCAAATTTCCCACTTGTGGGACTAATAAAGGTTTATCTCGTCTTATCTTATAGTGTGTAATGTGTGTGTTTGGGAGTTTCTAACATAAACAGTGCAGAAGAGAATGTAATGGGGCACTAATTTTACCAAACCGCTCACCAGAACTGGAGATTGAGAATGTGCTTGTAAAGGAGTGGAGATTTGAGCACAGGGGTGAATCAGGTAGTGTGTTCCTGTTTCCACAGTATGTTCAAATGAAAAAAACAAAAAAAACGAATGTTAAAAGCCAAACCAAACGATAAAACTCTTGATAGGAAACTTAACACCGGCTGGTTGAAAACAAGAACTAGCTTGTCTGTACTAAACCCATGTGGACGACATCCCAGTGACGGGCCTCCCACGTGACTCCCTGCTGCAGACAGAAACACGTAAATAAGTTCCCCGACGCGAGTTCAGCATGTTTATGTGCAGGCAGTATACGGGCCGGGGAAGGTGTTGCCAAGCATAGTCCCCACTCCCTCCAATTAATCTGGGTTCGTATTAATTAAGGATAATTGTTTTGGAGAAAACCTGTTGTTTATTTTCCATAATAAAATGCTTTTGTCTTAATTTGGTTGGCAGTCGGTGCCATCTGGCCGGCAGCTGAAGCTCAGCTATTTTTTACTCAGGGAAAGAGCTGGTGTGGCCGCCGTGCCGCCGTCCTGGCAGCCCTAGCACAGGGTTTCAGATTTGGTAGGTCGGTAAACCAGTGATTTTTTTGTTGCTCTAAACACTGTATGAAATCCACCGGGTCTGAACTGCTGTAATTGCTTGCATGAGTGATGTGGCTTTTTATTCTGGGGACTTTACACCATGCAGGACACATTTACTAAAAGGAGAGGCCACATATATGCATATGAATGCTGTGTTGTCCAGAAAAGATACATTCCTACTGAATGTTGTCTCCAATAAAGATAATTAGCTCTCGCCAATATAAGATCTAAAAAGCAAAACATGCTACATGATATTTTCCTATTTTCTTTACTTCTAATTTGATTTCTAGTTATATAGTGTACTTTTTATACCGTACTCTTGGTAGTTGTTTATTCTGTTTTCTGCTGCTCTTACCTTTGTTCTGTCTTCTTTCCGCCATGACAATGCAAATCTCCCAATTGTGGGACTAATAAAGGGTTTTCTTATCTTATCTTATCTTACCTTATTATATCTTATCTTGTGATGTTGGCTCATAATTTGATGGGACAACATGCTTTGTTTCAGACCTGGAGTGTTCAGCGATACAGTTTAGTTCGACTAGAGCAGTCATTACAATAATCCGAACCATTTGTGTGGCATTTTTGTGCCACAGTTGCATTTTACAGCATCAAAACCACTCATAAATCCATTCAGTCTCATCTACTCTGGCCACAGAGTCTCTGTAAGTGGGTACTGGTGGAGACCACCCGCTAACTCCGCTGCTTAGCATTGATAGCATTATAGTGAGGATGGGATGATGCTGGAGGGCTGAGACGCCTCCTGTGTATCTCTATCTGATGTTGTCATTTGTTGTGGTGCTCTGAAAGCGTGAGTGGCAGCGTGAGGACACCCAGGCTGGGCCTGATCCCAGCCGGACATTCCTCGCAAGCCAAGAGGGAGCTGGGGAGACAGGCGGCCTTTGTCCAGAGGGTGAGGGGAGCCCGGGGCCGGGTGAGGGAGACTTAAGGGGTGCTCAAAAGAAAAAGCATGTTTTGAACATTCCCCCCCCACCCTCCAAAACCTTCCACGCACCCATGCAACACAAATAGCAGGCTTACATCACCCTCTGAACTGGCTCTAGTGGGAGAGGGAACAAAAGTGATCTTTTTCAGCGAGGGTGTTCTTTCCCGCCTCCAGCAGTGTGGGTGACGTCTGTGTTCCAGTGGGGCGCTGCACTAGAGTCCCCAGCTCACCAGCACAGCCGCACCCAGCCAGAAGACAACCACAGGGATGCCGAAGGTCGCAAACAGGCTGGTTAGGGATGAACCAGAAAGCTGAGCGTTTGAATATCTTTTCTTCAGTTTCCTCTCATTCCACAGGTAGAGGCACAGAAGAGTGAGTGAATGAGTTTAACTTCAGCCAAGATCACGGTCACCTGGGTGTGTGTTCGGCAGAATTCGGTTTCAGCTCTATTTCAGCTCCTGGTGAGCTGCTTGCATCCCGAAGCCAGCCGTGGTTAGAGCCGTGGATCAGGAGCGTGGCGTTTCAAAGTGTCCAAACGAGACGGAATGCTACCTCTCAACCATTAAAGATAACGAGACTCGTCTTAGTCACTATAAGGTAAAGTGACCTGTCCCCTGTATTTCCTGAGAGCCTAGATTTGTGATTTCATATTGTGCCTTATGTAATCCACACAAAAACAACATTTATTTCATTTCAGCTAAATTCCGTAAATGTAAGTGTAAATTTCATGTGAAGGTAAAGTGAAAGAAAAGAAAAATTCTGATGTATTTTTTTATGTGGGGATTATTTTGAGCAGCCGTGGTCCTGAAGACCCCTGCCCTGCACCTTTTAGAGCCTCTCCGCTTTAACAGCCCTTCTTTGACTCAGGAAGAGCTTATTAATGAGCTGAATAGTTGGGTCAGGTGTGTTAGGAGTAAAGTGGCCTCTAGGACCAAGGCTGGGAAACACTCAAGTACACACTTGAATGAATTCAGTGCACCAGTCCTTCACTGTGCCTGCTGCAGTTCAACCCCTGGGAAAACATTTCTGCAGATAAACCAATCACAGAAATGACACAAAAGTTTTTGTTTAATAGTTTAAAAACATTTTGGTTTTGTAAAACATCCCTCAAACAAAATAACGAAAAAAATATGAAATCACTTTTTAGTCTAAAAATGCAAATTCGTCTGATACCTGGGATTTTAATGTTCATTTACTGTGAAGTAAAAGGTCTGGTGATTCCATAATTCTTGCCAGGGGTTGTATGTACGCCTGTCAACTCATTGGCAAGTGGCCTTTAGGTAATTTGATAACAAAAACCTACTTTTTTCTGAGAAATGTTTTCAGATGACCTGTTGGTCGTAGGATCCTTCTGTTAGGATTCCTGTGGATACTTGCCTCTGATCGTAGGCCTAATGAGAGGAATGAAGAAAGCTTTCCCTGTTCTGCTTGAAACTCATGCGCCTCTTTCAGGACTGGGATGAATAAGCAAGGACGATGCTGGTGTGCTGCTGAAGGAGGGAAGGTTTTTGGCTGGAATGGTTGCTGGACTGGAGGTGAAACGCACTGGTGCTGCCCTCCATCATACTGTCACACTTTTGGCAGTATCCCATCAGTCTGTGTCACCCAGCATTTTTATTTGCAGAAAACAAGGCGGGACAGTGCAGTTCTTTAACCTCATTTGTATCGAGGGCCGAACGTGGTTATCCCTGAGTGACACAGTGACACAAGACAATGGAGGAACTGTGTTGAGGGCTGTCTCTGCTTGTGAATGCTTGTTGTTGTCCAACCCCAGAGGCAACATGACAAAATAGTCGTACTGCAATGAAATCGCTGTATGTTGCAAACCCAGTATGTCCTGAAATGTATTAAAACACACTGGTGAATTCATTTTCTTACTTTTTTCTGTTTAGTAAGTATGCACAAATAAACAGGACTGAATTAAAAGGAAAGAATTAAAAGAGCCTGAATCTAAAGAGGGACATGGAGACATCAGGGGCAGAAATATTGTCACGCATGTCCTCTGAGTGCACGTTTTTCCGGGTTTAAAAAGGGACCGTAATAATGTAACACTGAGAAAGACTGGTCAACATTTTTCAAAACACCACATAAACACATGGCCACCAAAGGATGGGTCTGTAACGACAGATCATGTTGAGTTCATGACAGTTTTTATACTGCAGTTCATGTAATAAATGCTTTAAATGCTTTAATTCAACATTTCAAGACCCACATGTACTAGTTTTTACAGTGAAAATCACACAGAACGTACCCAGAGCAGCACTGGGATCAAGATAATAGCTTTGCTTCTACTTAGTGTCAGATGGGAAAAAAAGTTTGTGTTCAAACAGTATAAAACTGTTTAGAGGACTCATTTGATTATTATAGTCCTTTGCAACATTGTCATTGCAAAGATAAGCATTGCAACAAAGGACTAACAGCACATGGCAAATAAATGAGTAACAGACAGCAACCCTCTTCAGCCTCTGTCAAAACTCCATTAAAACATGAGCCAATCATACAGGGTTGGAATTAGTGTTGTTTTTGGCAGTCTGTCTTAATTTTGGTTTTAGTCTAGTCTTTGCGTCAAGCTGTCGTTTTAGTTTTTATTAGTCTTAGTCACGTCCGTACTCTCTTTTAGTTTAGTCCACGACTATTTTAGTCTAGTTTTAGTCAATGGAAGTTGTATTTTTTTTTTTTTAGTAATGCAATTCTATGTAACCCAGTCAATACAGTATAAGTATAGTAGACAGTAGAATAGACAAAATCTAAATGTTCAAACAAGATCTAAAATCTAAATTTCAAACAAGCTTATCTTATTATTATATTATTGTTACCTTATAGACTCAAGAATACTGTACATCCATTCCAGACACGGAAGACACTCTGGTTTGAATTTATGACATTTATTTTGCCAACCAAACATGTTAGAACTTAGAAGTACACACAGGGCCGGCCTGTGGCATAGGCAATATAGGCAAATGCTAAGGGCGCCTTCTATCCAGGGGGCGCCACAAACGGAGGAAGAAAAAAGTGTAACATTCCACTATTCTTAAAACTAGTTGGTTAATATGTGTCTTAATATGAAAGGACAAGCCCACATGAATTTACCTGCTTAGCAAAGCCTATTAAGTCGTAGTAGTAATAATAATGATACATAACTTTCCTATGAGGCCGACGCGGCGAAACTCACGGAAAGACTCACGGAGCTTTAGATGATTGTTTTGGAACAGTCATGGGCGTCACCACCATTCACTCTGAGGGGGACATTACATTTCATAATTATTCGTTTGGACCCCCCACACACACACACACATTTAACATAAATAATTAGTTCACCCAGCGCTGAAGGATTATTGGAGGATTACCCTTACGCTCCAAAATTATTGGAGATTACCCATACATTTTACTGTATTTTTATTACTAAAAAAATTCGATAAATTATTACTGCATTTACCCTGCTTATACCCGAAGAAATCGGCAGGGCATACCAAAGAAAACGCCCCTGCATGAATTAATTGCGGGAGAAGGCAGTTCACTGTATGATGTCCAGCAGGTATATGGGTTTAATAATACTAATAAATTAATAATAATAATAATAATGATTATTATTATTATTATTATTATTATTGTTATTGTTATTATTATTATTGTTATTATTATTATTATTATTATTGTAGTTATTATTATTGTTATTATTATTATTATTGTTATTATTATTATTATTGTTATTATTATTATTATTATTGTTGTTGTTGTTTTATTATTATTATTATTGTTGTTGTTTTATTATTATTATTATTACAACAATAAAGATTTACCTTTATATTTTAAGGGTAATGTATTAAGCTGAGTTTAAAATGAAATTAAAGTCTCAGATTCAGTCATTTTTTTCTTAGAACCGAACTAATAATTGTTGGCGAAAACTCCAGGAAATTTGCGGAAACGCAGATATCCTCCACATTTGTTTTTGCCTTTTTTCACGGATTATATAATACTTTAGT
The DNA here is from genome assembly GCA_037974405.1 of Brachyalestes nurse. Lineage (NCBI taxonomy): Eukaryota > Metazoa > Chordata > Actinopteri > Characiformes > Alestidae > Brachyalestes > Brachyalestes nurse. The sequence goes on from JBBPCY010004530.1 coordinate 7,514, forward strand.
GCTAAATTATAATATGGGTATTTACATTCTAGCACTGCAGGAGTTCAGTCTAAACTGTACAGTACAGATACAGATACAAGGGTAATGTATTAAATTGAGTTTAAAATAAAAGTGTTTTGGGAGCATATTTGGGAGCATATTTAGGGTTTACAATATAAAAATAGGCATTTAAAGACATTTTGTTTTTCCAAAACACAAAGCCGGTTTCTCACTATCTTGGTACGTAACCCCGAGAGAAGCTGGGGGTTACTGTAAATGTACACTAACAGTGGAATTTACTGCGATGCAAGGGGGCGCCACCTAAAATCTTGCCTAGGGCTCCAAATGTGTTAGGGCCGGGCCTGAGTACACACACTACATTTAAATATACATTTAAATAAAATAAATAAAATAACATCACATCACTTTAAAGTGCAAATTAAATGAAAATATGTGTGTCTGTTGCCATAAAACCCACATTTGTAAAACTGGTAAAAGTTTTCACCTTCAGTGTGTTGGTCTGAAGTTACCTGATAATTTTTTTTATTCCTGAACAAATATAGTCTATACAACCAAATCAGAACAATTTAGGATCAGCTTTTCTTGCATGGATATGGAAAAGGCTGCTTATCAAAATGCTGTGTGTGTGTGTGTGTGAGAGAGACTTTGTGCGTGCGTGTGTGTGTGTGTGTGTGTGTGTGTCATTTCTCTCTCCCTGGCACTGTAATGGCGTTTTGTCCCAATACCTTTGGCCACTAGATAGATTTACTTCACAGTGCCTTTCAATGGACAAAAGTATTGGGACGTAACGCCGTTCAACTCTAAGGTCGAGCGTCCCAATATTTTTTTTCTCCTCCCTATCGTACAGGAAATAATGTCTCGTCTCGTTTTAGTCAACGAAAATTAAGAGACATTTTAGCATAGTTTTTATTTTGAAAAATACACTTAGCCTCGTTCTTATTCATCAACAATATTACATTATTGTTACATTATGTTTTATCATAGTTATCGTCACATGACCAGCATTTACGTTGCGTCTCATTTCGTTTGTGTCACTTGATAAATGTTCGTTGACGAAAGCAACACTAGGTGCAACGTTTCCACGATATTCGTGACAAACTACAGAACGTTGTTTTCTGTAAACGCTGGTGCTGGACAGTTTCCATGTGCTCTGTGAAAAGGACCGTGTTCAACTGACCGGGAGACCTTGAGCTCTTGCTTTTTTAGGAGATACACAAATGCCCACAGAGTCCACCCATGTTTACCTACATCCCTGTGGCCTTGACTCACTCTTTCCCATGTCGTTCTGTTTGTTCATGATGTTTTCAGTCCGCAGGTGCGCTACACGCTTCATGGCCCTTGTGTGTATTTGGCTCTGCACATTTATATTCTGTGTCTCTCTTGAGTCATGACTCCAGTGAAGTTTCACTTCTTCAGTGCTAAATTTAGTGAGGGCTGCTCGTGGCTTTCAGGCATAAAGGAGAAGCCATTAATCCAGACATGTTACTGTCATACTGCCAGTTTAAAAACAGACCTACATCATTCACTTTTTGCGTAAAGGCCACCTTTAGGCCGAGACACAAGTCCAGAAAGAATAGAAGACACTTTTAACAATCATAAAACCAAACCAATTTTTCATCCTTTATATACTAGGTCTCAGAAATGACCTCTAACAAACTCGCTCGAATTTTCTGAACTGTAGGTGCTGTGGCTTTTAGGAAACATGTAAACCTAGATGGTAGACTTACAAAATTGTGTATGTTTACTAAATTATTCATTCTAAAACATCACAAGGAAATTAAATTAAATCTTTATCACCCAAAACAAGAACACTTTATATGATTAAAGTAGCTGCACTTCATGGTAGAATTGTGCTTCAATGACTGTATAGATGAAATGATAAGGTTTCAAATTCAACAAATAACAGACAGAATTCGATATATCATGTGTAATGATACATAAGGGAAGGACTCAGCTGTGGTTTAAAGCTTACTACTGAAAGAAAATCTCAAAAGTACAAACAGTTCAAAGTCAGGATTTGGCAACCCAGCATGGCAAAGCCTATCCAGATTCAACATCCATAGACTGTGCAGGCTCAGGCAATGACAGACATCAACATGGAGGCAAGTCAAAAAACAAAAACAGGAGTGTCAGAGGCAAGGCAAGAGATATGAGTCAAACTACAGAGTCAAAGTAGAAAAGACAAGGAGAAAATAAATACATTTTCTCAAGCAGAAAACTGGTGCATCAGGAAAGGCAACACTTCACAAACTTCTCAGTCAGGGCCAGTTTCTAAACAGTGCTAGAAGCAGGATGTAGTTAACACAGTTCAGGAGTTTATAGCGCCCCTGATGCCGAGGAGGGTGAACTGCAGAGCCAGACGTCTCATTATGCAGGAACAGGTTAATTATTTAATGAATTACATTTATATTTGCTTTACATTCTTAACCATTGGTTTAGAGTCTGAACTTCATAGGAAACTTAACATTCACACCAATGTCTCCTCTTCTACTTACAAACACAGAGGTAGAGTCATGCTGAATCCACAAATATAGATGTCTTCATTCTCTTCATCTCTTTTTTAACAATCTGGGATAGTCTGCAGTTACATGTATTGTGCAAAACAGCTTCCACACTGTTATGGTCCATTAGGATATATCACATGAGTCTTATTCTTATTCTTAACTATAATATGCTCAACACAGGTCAGTGTTGGATAAACGTACATAAACGTTGCTCGTGTGGAGTCTTGTGGAGGTTCTCTGTTGTACTTGTAGAGAATGAATTTTGAATGAGAAAGAATGAATGATGAAAGAAGGATGAGGTCATGGCAATAAGAAGGCAGCTATTTTCAGAACTACAGTGTTGTGGCTTGGTGATTTAGTTTAGTGGTGTAATGTCAGATAGAAGCCTCCATCGTCCAGATATTTCCAGTTAATCTTGTTAATTGCAGCGTTTCTCTTTGCCCTCCTTCAGCTGCAGTAATGCAGTAATACAGTAAAAGCAAAGCCTTTGAAGAATTAGAGCCATTTGCTTTGAGTAAACACTCTTTTCATCTGTCAAGATCACGGTGAGATGATGTAGTGTGATCTTTTAACTTAGTTGATTGTGCAAAAAAAAGATCACACAGCACTCAATAGCACCCCTTGTGATGCCTTGTGACATTTCTTAAGCGTGTGACTCTCGTGCTGGTGCGAGTCAGGCTCTTCCCCTGACGATGACTGGAATGCTATCTTTATGCCTGCAGGCCCACAGGAGTGGACCGGGGGGTTTAAGGGGCTGAATTTTAACACTAGCTGGACTGAGAAGTGAGGCAGAATATAGCAGAGAGCCTCATCACTTTACAAGCTGTTGATTAGACCAAGCCTGTCATGCGCTTAATGTCCAGGACAGTTGAAAAAAATACTGTTCTGTTGGAATTTTATCATGCTTTGTCTGAATACTGGAAAAGGTGAAATGTTGGGGTTCATGGGAAATGTGGTTAAATTTAAGGAGAACACTTGCCTCACACTGAACATGACAAGATTAGCATCATAGCAAAGGAAATCACAATGCCAAGTGGATATGCACACTTGAGTCATTTTATTTGTTTTCATGCTCTCCATGTGAGGGGGATCAGTTGGAAATCTGCAGGAGGGGTCATTGACTGGAACTGATGGTGACTGGCTCAGGGTTCACTGGAATGGCCCTTAATCCGAGCTTACCATCACATTCTTAAAATAAAAGAGGCAAAATGGGTGCTTTGGAGTGATGCCACATAAGAACCACTTTAAAGAACATTTCAGTGGATGATTCTGTAGCCTCTTTCTGAAGCCCACCTCAGGTATTTTAATTAAAATAATCAAATACATTGCCCTTATACAGATTAGCCAGCACCCTTTTGACTCTGAAAAGTAGTGACTCGGAATTGAGCTGCTAGTGAGCAATGAGGAATGAAAGGGGAGGAGTGAAAATACCCTGCTGTGAAAACAATTCAAGCTTCACTCAAAGACAGGCACGCTAAAATAAAATGAGTAGAACAGCTATATCTTTCTTAATATTAAAAAACAGCTCATTTGGCAATGAAGACGAAATTCCATTTTGCTCCTAGTTGTGTAAATCACAAACATTTCCATCATGCAAATACATTCTACTACAAAATGCAAAGTTCAGCCGATGGAACAATAGGGAATTTAAAGGGGACCTATTATGCAAAACTCACTTTTTAATAAAAGTTATAATAGTTCTATGGGCTACAAAACATGTTCATGAAGTTCTTTGAACAAAATCATTCTCACATAAAGAGATATCAGCAGGTTTATTCTTCACAGTTTGGGTCCCCTTCAAAACACGCCGTTTCAGGGCTCTGTCTCTTTCCTGCGAATAAGCTGTTGCTGGCCACGCCCCATCATCCCAAGCTCCACCCACCCCTTACTCTGCTCGTAACAAAACGAAACTTAACTGCGAAAGAAACACAAAAGAAATTATTTAAAAGTACTTACATCTCCCTCATCTGCTGACTCGTCACAGACAGTGTACAGATCCCCCACGGCGCTGAAGTTAGCTCCTTATTCACAGCTCCTTATTCCAATTTTCTGTTTTTAAGGTGGAACAAAACCTATTGTTGCTGGGATTTGCCCATCGAAAATGAAATGGAGCCACAGTCCTTCTGTTTTCTTTGTCTGGGAGAAAGTGGAGGGATTTGGGCTGGTATTTGCAGCAACAACACAACACTTCATGAGTGACCTGCCTCTGCCTGTAGCCGTAGCGCTCGCTAAGCTCATAAAATGAACTAATCTAGTGGGTGGGATCTCAACAGATGAGGGGTGGTTCTATGCAAATTGGCCCAGTGGGGCGTCACACTGGGCCCTCTTTATAAACGGCTCGTTTTAAAAGTGTGAAGAATAAACCTGGTGATATCTCTTTATGTGAGAGTAAATGTGTGCAAAGAACTTCATGAACATGTTTTGTATAGCCCATAGACTTAAAGTGAGTTTTGCATAATATGTCCCCTTTAAATGTAATGAAAGGGTTTTTCCCTAGAGCTAATACTCCAATAATTCAGGAACCTTTCTTCTTAAGAGTACACCCGAACTGACAACCATATGCATGTGTCAGACGGGTGAATGTATTATGGGAATCAGAATCAGAACATTTTATTGATCCCAAAGGAAATTGTTTACGTTGCGACTGCACAAACACACAGAAACACAACGACAAGAACAGTATAAAACATAAAGTCTAAATAAATCCAATTACAAACTCCATATAAAATAGGCTATGCTATTTACACAAATGTCAAGATATAACTACAATAAATAAGTAACTTACAGTGAAGTGAGTCTGTTATTACTGTAATAGAGACATTAGAAGTGGTAAGGTTATTGCACAGAATGTTTTAGCACCTGATAGACTATTGGACATTAGAAGGGATTGATAGTATATTAATTTACACTGAAATCAAATTCAAACCAGTCAAGCTGAGTGTCTGTTTTCTGTTTTGATAAGACAGAGGGGCTGAAATGTTTGGTCCAAGTACAGATCAATAACGTCCAGAAGGTGATGGACCTGGAAGACAGACTATCCTGACTATTCTGTACTCTTTTATTACAGGAAGGCTGCATTATTACAGTTGGTGCATTAGTTGTTGCAGGCACTAGTTAGGAAGGTTCCCAGCGCATGCATGTGAAAGTGTAAGTATATGTGTGCATGTATGGATGTTTGCAGTAGAGTTTAGGCCGTGGGATCAAACCAGGCCTCTGCAGCCAGGGTTTATTTTTCCTTTAGCTGTGACTGATAAAACGCAGCTGTCCAAATGTGCATCTGAGCAGCATGTAAGCCATACAAGGGCCTGGCATGAACAGCCTGGCTCTCAGTCCAGCCATCTGCAAGCAAACAGATCAAACCAAGCTGCTGTGCTCCCCCGCTGCCGGGGTTGAGAAAACAGCTGGGGTGGATGCGCATGACCAGGTCACAGTGCGCTCCTGGACCGACGCACTTAAAGGGCTCCATTATTCCCCCTGGGCTGCATAAACACGGTGGAGAAATGAGTTAATTCAATTGGATGGAGAGCTGCGAGTCATCCGGCTTGGTGATCCACAGCGCTTCGCTTCCTGACGGCCTAAATGGAGACCACAGAGGGTTTCTAAAAGCAGATGCATGGTGTGTGTTAGCCCAAAGAGAGCAGCCTACTGTTCACAAGGCTTGCAGATGTGCTTGGAGAGGTATCCTAAGCCATGCCAGTAGTGGGTAGTTACATCTGTTTATAGTATGAAAGGTATCAGGATCACAGAGGTACACAAAGTGAAAATGTGCTAATTCAGCAAAGATTTGTATGTTTTCCCTTTATTCAAAAATAAACATCAGCTACGACTTCGTGTCCGAAGTTGGCTCCTTTGGCCTAATGCTGGAGGTATATGAGGTTAATGTAGAGAATCAGAGATGGAAGCTTATGTACATCCATGGGCCCTGGAACCACTATAGCTGTTGTCACTTGATTCCCAGACGACGGGTTGCTCCAGGGAGACTGCCCCCTATAGTTAGGAAATGGAAGTGGCTTTGGATAAAAGTGTCTGCTAAATGCCCTAAATGTAATATAGAATATATTTCTCGCAGTACCGGGTGGGATTTTGGTCGTCTATAGCTACCTCCAGAAGTGTTTTGAGTGATCTGTTTTAATGTGGCTTGGGTGGTTTTTACACCTGATGCTCAAAAAGAATTGACCAGGTATAAAGTCTTAGTGTCAAATCACAATTTCATTCAACGCTGCCGGTGCTCTTAATCTGTGTTAGAAGGACGGCATACCCTGTGGAGAATTTCTGTGTGGAGTATAGCAGTGGGCTTATATCTGGGTCAAATTAGACCACAACGTCCTTCATCCGCCTCCAAACTAGAGCAGTGCACAGACCCTCCTGAGAATAGCAGAGAATGAGATGCAGCTCAGCCCAAAAATAAACTCTCACTTCTGTCAGTGTCTTCAGAACTGGAACTTAACCCCTCTGGTTAAAAGGGGTGGGATTAAAAGATTGTACTGAGTAAAAAGTATGTATTTATATAAAAATATATGATGTACTTTTTTAACCTTCAGACATTATTAGGCCTACAAGGCCCTGAGGGCCCCCCTTCATATTTGTTTTCATTTGGAAGTTACTTCTAGGCAGTCAAGTTAAGTTACTGATTTATTCAAAGGTTCTGGTCCTCTGGTGATTTCTTTCTGGGTCAGAAATGAATGAGGCTGTCTGCCTGACTGGACACAGACGCATCATAGTAAAGTTCCCTGCTGGAAATAGAGTCACTATTGATCAGTGTGTAGGAGCACTCTGGTCTCTTGTGCTCTTTGCGTAATTGATGCCTTAAATCGATTGAAGTGAGAGCGAGTTAGGGGTGTGAGATCAGCATTCCTGGACTCTGTGAACTGGAACGTCTGTGTCAGCTTCCGGGTGTCTCCAAAAGCTCCTGGACCCAAAAACCCCATGCAGCCATCAGTTCCTGGAGATCGAATGGAGGAATTGTGAAGTATATGTTCATGATTTTTGATATTGGTGATGGAAAGCATGGTTCCGTTTACAAAGCCAGTCCATTTGCCACTTTCAGTGAATTTTACAACTGATCATGAATCATTGATTTGAACATGAAGTCGGCGCTCACCTCCTCCGCCTGCAAGGTCAGGCAGTTCAGTCTGATATTGGTCTGAATGCAGGAAAACAGTCCTCTACAGCCTTACAAAAGAAAATAGAAGGGATTGTTAGAATGATGAGATTTCATGAGATTAAATTGTTTTTTTTTTTTTTTTTTAATTATATAGTCATTATTAGTTTACTTGTGAAATTCAGTCTCAGTAGTACAAACCATTACAAGTCAGCATTTGGCGACAAGGCATGAAAAAGGCAATCCACATTTAATATTCGTCAACAAGACAGGTTCAGGCAATGTCGAACAACAACACGGAGGCAGGGCAAAAACAGTCGGGAGTGTCCGAGAGTAAGCAGGAGGCATGAATCAAAGTACAAAGCAAAATCAAAATTACAAGAAGCACCTAACAAACTAGTTAAAGTGGCCCTCTATAGTCACACTTGAACAATGTAAAATTCTTTCTCTGGATTTAACCCATTCAGCAAGTGAAGCAGGGGCTGCCACCACTGAGGGCTGTCCAGGGAGCAGTGTGTGGGGACGGTACCTTGCTCGGGGGATTTGAACCCACAACCTTCTGATTGCAGGGGCTCATGGAATACACCTGGAATCAGCAAATGATGCCTGTCTCATATAGTGCTTATATAGTGATAAAACAGTTACTCAGTTAACATATTCCAAGAGTATAGAGCTGCCCTAGCAGTGAGGCGGGTGAAGCTGGGTGTCACTTCAGTATTGTTGAAAACAAGTAACTTTTTAGTGGAGCCTGATGCGTGGTTTAGTCAGAGATGAGCAAAAAAATTAACCTATGGAGCTTTCGAGGGGCACAATCATCCAACCATGCGTCCTTTCCAGTGTTGGGCAGTAATGGATGACTGTAATGTGATTATTTTTTTAGTAACGCAGTAATCTAACGCGTTATAATTTTAAAATGGGTAATTAGATTACCGTTACAATTCA
>JBBPCY010004541.1:0-15000 GCA_037974405.1 Brachyalestes nurse
AGTGTGTGTGTGTGTGTGTGTGTGTGTGTGTGTGGGTGGGTCGGGATTCCCCCTTACACACAGCAGTGAGAAATGTGAATATACAGAAAACAGAAGTGTGATACCGACTGTGCGGCTCTCTCAGGTTCAGTCTCTGCTGATACCACAGCGGCCGAGAGACCCAGAGTATAAGTGTGTCTCTCTCTCTCTCTCTCAACACTCAGAACCGAGAGAGACACTGAACATACAGCCTGCCTATGTGTTCAGTACACTGATATTAGATTAGATAGAGAGAGAGAGAGAGATAGGGAGAGAGAGAGAGATACAGAGAGAGAGATTTAGACTGAGAGAGAAAGAGAAAGAGGGAGAGATAAAGACAGACAGACAGAGACAGAAATACACAGGCAAGCAGAGAGATAAGCTAATTCATAGATACACTGATAACCAGACACAGAGATACAGACGGACAGAGAGATGTGTGTGTATATATACAGTAATATGTAGAGATTGAGGACAGACAGAGATACAGAGAAAGGGAAACTGACGGGTATCGACTGATATTGACGACTCGTCAGGATTTAATTTGCTGATCTTACTCAGTTTAGCTGAAGTCGAGACCAACAGGAGTCAGTGCACACTCAGAACTACCTGGAACACCTGAACCGCACATACACATTTAGATCTAAATTTCCAGCCCATTTCACTCAGCACTGGCTGCAAGAATACAGGCTGATGACCATCACTGAGGTCAGCCTGTGTTCGTTTGTTCAAGGAGAACCTGGAAACACACACTGCACTGGTTTACATGGGAGTTTAAAAATAGAAAGATTCTCCTGTCTGTGTGTGTGTGTGTGTGGTCCCGACCGATACAAAATTTGCGACCGATACAGATTTTTAAGAGCTAAAATAAAAAAAAAAACCTGATAATGTTCAATCAAGATCAGAGTCTAATAGTTTTTAATTGTCAGTTATTAATTGTCCAATTAATCAAACAGCAGAATTTTGCCATAATACAGACTTTGTTGGACTGTGAGGAGAGCATGAATTACTACACATGACTGGAAAATGTCTATTCAGCACTAAAATAAACTGATCTGGGTGCACATGTGCTCATTATGAGTGTTTTATGGGTCATTTCTACTCTGGAATTTCATGCCCGACTCAAGATGTCCAAAAATGTCAGCTACATATTTTTTAATATCGATACACAAATGTGTAAAAAATGTAAGAATTGTGGCTAAATTCCTCCGGAATAGCTTTATGGTGTAAAATCCCATATTCAACAGTATTGGTTCCAGATATTAGTCATATCTAAACATCTTTCCAATTATTTTTTATAGCAATTATGAGCCAATTTCTACAATATTACCAACATTAGCATGCAACACTACTAAAGATGTGTGTGTAAACATACACTACCAGTCAGAAACTTTTGCACACAAAGTATTTTCTACATTTGCAAGCTACTCACTTAATATTTACTAAAATACACTTATTTACAAACAAATTTATGTTCATCATTTTAGTTCCTTTATTATCCGGAAAATGTCATTTTTATATTCATCATTACTGACCTACAAAAAGCCTCCTAATATAATTATAATTATAACGTGGATCTCCAGACCAGTGTTAGATATTTAAGGAGCTATTAAGAGCTGAAACAGTAACGAGTTCATTTAAAGTTAAAGGACAGTCTGGAATTGGACTCTGCATCACCAACAACCAGTTAATAGGAGTCAGACCTGCACTGTTACAGATTTACTTATCTGGAAAAGGAAACTGGCTTTATTTCAAAGTTGGAAGTTATTATATGAAATTATTTCCAACTTATACCACTTGAGCTCAAAATAAACAAACAAAAAAACTAACAAACAAAAATAAATAAATAAATGAATAAATAAAAAGTTTAATAATATTGTCAGTATTGTCAATATTTTTAATTTTCATAAGTTTAATAGAACTCACTGTTCACTAGATGCACCTATCTAAAACTGCACTTAAGCGTCACAATATTTTTTTTATTATTTGCGCTATAAGTGATTGTAATAGTTTCTGTTTATTATATGCAACTATTAAATTACCCCTGGCCAAATTGGCTAATTTCTTTTCTAGATACAGTTGATACAATTTCCAACTTACAACAAACACAACTTGAGCTCAAAATATTGTTATAAATATTACTTGTCACTGCTCTGTAAAGATGTTATAGAACTAGTCAGAAGTTAAAGGTCTTAAAGGTCTACTGGCTGTGTCTGATCCATCTGTTTTCATGTATAGTAATCATCCACCAACACCCCTGTAGTTAAAATGTAGAAGTTTCTTATAAACTGTTTCAAACTTACAAACACACTACAAGTGAGAGAACCTTTGTTTCTATGTTAAAATACTTGTTTGTTCCATACAGCGAATGTTTACATGGTTTTGATGTTTTTGTAGAAGTTCTTTAGTCCACGGCTGCAGAAGGACGGATCTATCCAAGGCATCAATCATCACAGATACATGGTGACGGACAAGTCTCTGTATATAGGTGTGAAGAATCACTTTATTCACTTTATTTATATTTGTATCTAGTTGCCTCATTAGTCTACCACTAAAACATGAATGACAGTTTTCAAGCATGACGGCTGCTGTTAATGGACCTATGGGTCTGTTAAGTTTAATGCAAAGCTGTGGGAATGTTTTAAAAAAGCAAATTTTTCATATAATATTGCAACATATAATTGTGTTATCATGTGCTAGTTGATGGATCATTTTTATGTCCTTTGACAGGTTGATGTTGTATGACAGTAAGTGCAAAAAGTCACAATATATAATTCAGTGGACAAAATTTCACTGAACTGATTTTTAGTGTGATTGTCTCAGCAAGTTTTATTATGATCGGTTGGTCGGGGGGAAATACTGATTTGAAAATTGTTCGAGAGACCTCTGTGACAGATTTTGAGAGAGAGAAAATGTTCGAGCTCCTGTGTAGAGATAGTTGGTAATGTGACCTCTACGAATGTCAGAAAACGCAGCACTCTCATAAACAGATTTCTAGACACTAAAGCTCATGTCAGATATATAAAAGACGGGTGTCGCTGTTTGTTGTGGTTTAACTGAAAGTTAATGCTGCTGCATGTTCAGCTGTTCCCATGAAGAGCTGGCAAAATCCCATGCCCCCGGGGCGTAACAGGTAGAGCCCCAAAACATATTTTTATAGCAACCACACAATCACACTTCACATTTTCTCACAGAAATGCGTCCTCTTGTCACAAAGACAAGAACGTACCTGAACCACAGTTCAGGTACACATGAGAGAGTCAGTAAACCATGCCCCTTGAGCTAAGAACGGGAACCAACGTTCTTACACACACAGCAAGTTTATCAAGAGAGACACAATGACCGGAGTACTCATGGTACCAGTTGATTCAGGCTGGATTCGAGGTAGCACTGGGACCTCAGGCTGACTGGTGTGTGTAACAGGTGATGAAAGGCTTTCATGGCTTCAGGGTTGAGATTGAAGGGTGTCCAGGATGGTTTGGTGAGGGCAGTAAGAGGTGCCGCAGCTGAACTGAAGCCACGGATAAAGCATCTATAGAAATTAGCAACCCCCAGGAAATGCTGAAACAGCTTAAGCGTCTTGGGTAGGGACCAATTACGCACAGCTTTTGGAAATCCATGGCCACACCTTGGGAGGAGATGACGAAATGTGGTGGAGTGCTGGTGGAAAACAAACTTACAGAACAGCTGATAGGCTAGCAACCTCTTGAGGACTGCCCTGACATGCTGGGTGTGTTTCTCCAAGGTTTTGGAATAGATAAGGATGTCATTGAGGTAGGCAAAGCATCAATGATCCAGCATGTCACTTAGCAAATCATTAATGAATTGTTGGAAGACCGCTGGACTGTTGCATAGTCCGAATGGCATAACCAGGAATTCGTAGTGGCCAGTGGGAGTTATGAAGGCCATCTTCCACTCATCACCCTCTCTGATGCGGATGAGATTGTAGGTGCTGCATCGATCCAACTTTGTGAAGATGGTTCCTGGTGAAGATGACTGTTCTTGATTGTGAGTTTGTTGAGGCCCTGATGGTTGATGCAGGGATTAAGACCACCGTATTTCTTCTTAACTAAGAAGAACCCCACGGCCACGAGGGAGAATGAAGGCTGGATGGTCCCATGGCGAAGCCCCTCAGCGATATACTCCTCCATGGACTTCTAAAACAAGAACATACCTGAACCACAGTTGGCCCAATGTAGTGTAGTGGAAGAACCCAATCGCGGATATACACAAGAGTCAGTAAACCATACACCTTGATCTAAGAATGGTCCACAAGAGAATAAAGATTCCCATCGGGAACAAACATTCTTAAACGCACACAGCAAGTATATAAAGAGACGATGAAGACTGGAGTACTCACGGTACCAGTTGATTTGGGCTGGATTCGAGCTAGCATTGGGTCTCAGTGCTGTGCCTTACCTTCTTGCTGTTTATATATACCCTGTGCTGATGTCACTACTGGGACCTTTTCCACGTCACGTGACTGGTGCATGTGACACCAGTGAGCTGATGGCACAATTCTTCTTTAGAGCTCTCTCCCCCTATACTTTATTATCCTATACAAGAGCACCTGCGAATTGTGAAAAAAAATTGTGAAAACGTAAATGCCTCTTTTATAGAGCAAACCCTAACAATGCCCCCAAATATGCTCCCAAAACACTTACATTTCATTTTAAACTCAACTTAATACATTACCCTTAAATAAAATGTAACGGTAAACCAGTATCCGTACTTTAAAGTTTACACTGAACTCCTGCAGTGCTAGAATGTAAATACTGATGTTACCCCTGTAAAGACTGTAATTCATGCAGCGCGTTTTCTTTGGCATGCGCTGTCATTTTCTTTGGTATAGGCAGGGTAAATACAGTACTGTTATTTAATTTAAAGTAAAGAACACAACAAAAAACACTTGAGACACTCAATTCAGGAAAACTGTTCTGATGCGGGAATGCTGGACTGCGGCTGCCAGAGATGTGTCACAGAGCAGCAGCCAATATATGGTTGCTTTGTGTCTCAACAGTACTAAAAATTATAAAGTTTTATTTTAAATGGAAATGGAGCTGAATTTACATTAATATTTAAAATAATCTGCAAAATTAGTAAATTAGTAAATATTGCCAGAATTCAAATATTAGGAATATTATTTCAATTCTAATAAAAATTTAGTGAAAGACTGAGGCTGCAGACTCTGAACCACACCTTTACAAGGGAACACTGTTATAATAGAACTCACAGAGAACAATAGTATGATCACACTATCACACTAATAAATGAGCCAGTTACTTCACTGTGGTTCTTGTTTTGGTTCTACAGGGAACTTTGACTGGGTGGGGAACGAGTTCATCTACAATGCAGGAGCTGGGCTGGTCATCAGTGAGGCCGGAGGTGTGAAGGTAGGGAGCTCCTCTCTGGTGGAACAGCTGAAGGCCATCTTTGATCGAGACTGGTGCTCGGCTTACGCTAAAACTCTGCTGCCAAACAAAGTCCCAACCTGCAGCACAAACATCGTCTTCCCCAGCCCACCTTTCAGAGGCAAGACCGGACACACAGAGCACGGGGACTGTCCAAACTCATCTGTGTGAGGACATCTACATCAAGACCACGACCGGTGGGTCAAAACGAGCCCTTTTCATATCAACCTCTTGATTATTACACACCATTTGCACCAGTGACGGTGACCATTTCCTCTTTCTTTTTATAGCCATTTTTTAACTGAATGTTAAAACAAGTTGTCATTTTTGTTTTTTAAGATGTTTAATCTCTAAATCCAAGTCTTCCCCCCATAACTGACAACATTGCCACTTATCTAGTATTTTAAAAAAGAACATAATAGTTTTTCTTCCATCCCTAAATGCAAAAAATACATAATGTGTTAAAAAGCACCTTTTAAGCCAAACTTCTGGATTTGCTTCTAGCCATAAGAAGTAAAAAAAGACTTATAGCAGAATGATGAAAATTGCGTACCTACTGAAATGTATTATTAGGATGTCTGTATATGACATATTTGGCATGAAATGTTATTTATTATTACAGAAGAAAAAATCCCTTCATCTTTGTAAATTATGACCTTACTCATTTATTTGTTTGTTTATTTATTTACTTACGTACTTACTATATACAGATTCAATTTCAGTCTAAGGTTCGCGGCGTAAATAACAGAAGCCGAGTTCGTGGCTGTTTTTTTACCGCACGTCATGTATCCGTTTTTATACTTCAGCGTATTGTGTGTCATTCATATTACGTGTTTTTTTGTAACTAACAGGGATTTATTATGTAAAAGTGCGTAAAGTGAGATGCTCCTCACTGTTGGAATGTAGCACTAAGCAACTTATATTTAGGGAAAAATTCACACGGCAGACCCATTTTTCCCAAACAGCTAACGTCACTTTTTAGGAGGATAAAAAGGGAATTGCATTGTTGATTGCACTTGCTATGCTGATCAGTCCATTCAGACAAGCTTCTTTTTCTTTCATTTTAAACAGATAGCTCTAAAAAATCTGTTTTGCTGTCAAGCAATCTTAGACTTGTGTTGAGCACAGGGACTCTATTTTTCTATTAAACTTTTTTTTTTCACTAGAGAAGTGTGTTTTATGTAGCCACACTGGTGGCCTTTTGGAGTAAATTCTCTACCATTACTTTTTATTTCGCCAAAGGAATTTTATATTTTTATATTGCGTAATGTTCTACATCTGGAAGACGTGGGTAAAGCACATGCCAAAGCTTTGAATCAAGTGTTGCTACTCATCCATAACAGCTCAATTCTGTTTGTCAATGATTTAAAGAAGGAGGGCAAGACTGCTGATCCAGATTTGCAGAAGATTTTAAGGATGTTTTAGTGCACTCTGCCATCTTCTGGTGATCTTTGTGCTACAGAATTGCTAAAAGAGTCTGAAGAGATTCAGAAGGTGATAGTTTCCCAATGCAGAGACCAAAGGAGGCATTTCACAGTAATTTACCATGCAGACCTGGGCCTTTCTTACAGAAATGCAAAGCATTTTGATTTAGAAATGTGCTATTTTGGCATTTTGGAAGGAAAAAAACTTTTTGTTTTGTAAGATTTGGCTGTTTTTGATAACTCATTTTAAATACACTTTCTAATTTTCAATGAGTCAAAATGTTTTCAGGTATTTGAACATAACTAGCTATGAGTCTTTAACAATCAGGAGTTAATAAATAGACTGGGTATAAAAATCTTCACATTTTGTTTGCTTTGAAGGAACACACACACACACAAAAAACATTTTCCATCTGTATTTTCTCAGAGTATCTCTTAACATCCAAGTGAAGGATATGATAGCAACTGTTAAGAAAATAGTTTGAAGTAAAAACCAGAATCACTGAAATGGATAAATGTAGGCTTTGAATGGGGAGCTCTACTGGCTTTCTGCCCAATATACCATTTGTTGTTGAGGCCAAATAGTTCAATTTTGTTCTCATTTAACCATAACTTCTTTTTCCACTAAGCCTTCAAGGTGTGTTTTGGCAAAAAATCAATCGAGACTTGATATGGCCTTTCTTGATTAGTGCTGTTTTTCTTGCAACCCGCCCATACATTGTAATATTGTTGTCAAACCACTCTTTGTCAAAAAGTCCTTTTCAGTGTGCAAAGCAACAAAATGTGAATATTGTGATTCTTTTCTATACACGCTGTAATTAAATACATCAGTTTAGATTTAGTTAGATTCAATTAGGCTCTAAAGAACAAATTTAGACATGTTTTCCTGTCCGGGTATATTTATGCCATTTAGTTCCAGCTCAGTATAAATGATGGATAATAATGTAAATCAATGGACAACTCCACTTTTACCTTACAATGATTTGCACTCCGATATTATTTCCATTCCTCCCCCTGCCTGAGTTTAAAAAACCTTCATTTTGTATGTACAGTATCTAATAATGCCTTTAACTGAAGCAAGACAACAAAGAGAATGTGTGATGCGGAGCTGCAGCAATGGTGAAAAAAGTAAATTACAAAAAACATTGCAATATTTTCGCATGAGTGCTTATTGCATGTTCAGCCTTTTTAAACTGTAGAATTTCCTGACTGTGCACACAAAGCAAATCCAGGGCTGCCAACTTTTTCACAACCCAACAATCTCCCATTCCTCTCCCTCCACCTTTATTTACAGGGCATTTACATGCTTTTATCAGTCCCTATTTATACAAACATTTTAAAACCTCTCTATATCCCTCATAGTCAACAGGCTGTTTTTGTTACTGTGCCTTTAAGACGGATGTACGTAAAGGCACTTGTTTTTGTGACATCACAAAAACTTTGAAGTCAAAATGGCCTGTTTAGGGGGGTTTAGTTTCCAAATATGCAGAGTGAACAGTACAATTTGAGCCTTTAATAGTGTTTGTGTATCACTTCAAACTCAACAAGGAGACGTTAGAACTCCTTTTCAAAACAGAGGAAGAGAAAATCCTTTCCAAACAGCAGCAGGAGAGCAGGTTTTCGACTCTCTCAAAGTTGGCAGCCCTGTGAGCTAATGTATATTTCGACTCTCTTTGGTAATGTCTGCGTCATTTAACGATCTGCATTTGTGTTCCTAATAAAAAGAAAACCTTCTCTGCTAAAATGAAAGTATCAGTGCTTTTTACTGTCCTGTAAAAGATCAATTTTCATGGTTTTTCGTTTGTCACCGTCACATCCAAGGCAGCTCGGACGCACCTCCAACGGACCCAATCGCCTGTCGGACCCAAAACGTTCTCCTGCATGTGTGTCTTTGCTCTCTGTGTCCACAGGAGTGAGGGTTGGGGGTGCCCTCGGGACTTTTGACTAAGAGAGGAGGACTTGCCTGACAGTGTGTGAGCAGTAACAAGAAAACACATTTCATTTTGCATTACTCTCCAGAGCTGGGAGAGGTCTTCAGTTTCTAGTAACATAACTGTAAATGCCCACAGGCTCTGGTCTGGGCAGTGGCGATTTGGGCTGCAGAGGGAGATCAAGTGTCCGAGTATAAGGAGTTTCGGGAAAGTTGATTTCCAATCCAGTATTCGACTGGGGTAATGCGAGGGTTAAACAGAGGGGGCCCCGATTGTGCTGTTCACCAGACCCTCACAACGTTAGCCACCACCTCAGTGGAAAGTCCACATGTTGAAGCTCCTGCTGAGATACCCTCACAGTATCACCACCTTAGGGAGGTGTTTAGTCCATCCCGGGCTGCCCATCTTCCTCCACACTGCCCCTGGGACTGTGCGATCGACCTCCTTCCAGGGAAAGAGCCGTCTCAGGCACGGGTCTGTTCCCTTTCAGAGAAAGTGACCCAGGTGATGGCAGCACGCATGCATACTGCCCTGGCCACATGGCAGCCTGGTATCCACAGAACCGTCAAGGCACTTGAGCGAAGGTTTTGGTGGCCATCTTTGTGGGCTGATGTGGAGGTCTTGCTCCATATGTGCCATTACAAATGCCCATGTCAGTTGCCGGCAAGGAAATTAATGCCTTTCCAGATACCACAGAGGCCGTGGTCTCACATAGCCGTGGATTTCGTCACGGACCTCCCGGTATCCCAAGGGTACACAGTGATATTAAATCTCTCCCCACAGTCTTTGAAGTCGCAGAGATGCTTTTCCAGGCCGTGTTCCTGCCCTATGGTCTCCCGGAGAACATCCTCTCTGACCGAGGCCCCCAGTTTATTTCCAGAGTCTGGATGGCGTTTTTTAAGAAACTGGGGGCTACCGTCAGCCTGACCTCTGGATACCACTCCGAGTCCAGCGGTCAGGCTGAACGATTGGTGCAGGAGTTGAGCCTGTTTTTCCGGGCTTACTGCCATGGGTGGCCACGCGGCTGGGCGGAGTACCTAGGCTGGGCGGAATACGCACAAAACTCATTGCGACACTCCGCGACCGGCCTGACACTGTTTGAGTGTGTGCTGGGGCACCAGCCTCCGCTCTGTCCCTGGGATGGAGCCGCATCTGATGTACCCGAGGTGGATGCCTGGTTGTGCAGGGCGGAGCAGGTTTCGTAAATTTGCTGACCGGCGCAGGAGGAATGCGCCCGTATATCGGGTCAGGGCTCAACAGGGTTGGCTCTCTGCCCGGGACCTCAAACTGAGAACACCATTTGGTAAGCTGTCACCCAAATATGTGGGACCTTATGAAATAGAAAGGCAGGTGAACCCGGTCACATACAAATTAAAATTGCCATCTCATATGTGACTTCACCCTGTCTTTCATGTGTCTCGTTTAAAACCAGCAGTGGTGGGTCCGTTGGATGGGGTAGAGGTGGTACCATGCTCCCCAGTGTTCAGTGGTGAAGTTGAGGGATCGGCAGCTTAACGAGTGAAACAAGTCCTAGACTCTCTGAAGTGTCTGAGGGGTCTCCAATACCTCATGGATTGGGAGGGGTACGGACCCGTGGAGAGGAGCTGGGGACTGGCCAGCGAAATTCTAAGTCAGGAACTAATCGATGACTTTCACAGGAGACGGCCGGATCGCCCTGCTCCTCGGGTAGGCCCCCACGGAGTCTACAAGAGGTGGTGCCATAGGGACCCCGGGGACGTCCTCGTACTGCTCCGAGAGTGGCTGGAGTGTCTACTTGCCCCTCTCTGGAAGCCGGTCCTAAGGAGGGGGGTACTGTCACATCCAAGTCAACTTGGGCACGCCTCCAACTGAGCCAATCGCCTGTTTATTAGGTGGCACGCAGCCCTGTACAGGGAGGAGTGACGCCACTGAAGTGTGTGTGTGTGGTGGTTAGGAGCCCTGGCAACCCAGGTGTAAAGGATGAGCTCAGTTTAGCTCTTACTAACCACAAGTCCACCTGTCTTGGCTTATAGCTTTGATTAAGTGGAAGTCTAGGTGTCGTGTGATTGGCTGGGTGCATGTGTGTGTGTGTATTTATAACCCGGCCGGTCCAGAAAGTCATTGCTGGGTCACCCTCATGGTTTGGGGAGTTTGTAACGTGTGTGTGTTGTGCACGAAAGGAAAACGTATTGTCTCTGTCGCTCTCTAAGCGAGAGAGGGTTTTTGAGAGCTTGTCGTGCCCGTGCTTCACCTGGCGGCCAGGGTTGTGGAGCTTACGTTCTGGGAGCGGATCGACAAGGACTGGTAAAACAAGCCGCCACCGTAATCTCAGTACTGAACACTTATAGAGTCCTCAGTAGAGAGTGATGCTGAAAAGACTATTTTATCTACAGATAAAACAGAGACAATCGATCTAAATTTGATGTTTTATTTCATGTTAAAAAAGAAAGAAAGATTTTGTTTCTGTTCTTTTTGTACATTGGAGGTTTCCTTTACTGCTCAGATTCCCCTGGAACTCATTAGGTTTTTATGTCTTTAAATATGAATAAAAATGTAACGAAAAGCAAATAAGCATGAATGAATGCTCCTCTCCTCTCTATACTCTTTTCTTTTCTCCTCTATTCTTCTCTTTTTTACCCTATTCTCTACTCTGTTCTTTTCTTCTCTTCTTCTCTTCTTCTATGCCGTTTGGTAGCAAGAATGATTTACAAGAAAGAATTACAATTTGGTAAAATAAGTCATGCTTTAAAAAAAAAAAAGAATATTTCAGTGAAGGTGAATGTTTCAGGTTGTTTTCCTCATTTTCTTTCCTTTCACACAGTGAAGAGCAGCTGACCGCTGAATGTGTTGTAGTGATCCTGATCATCAGATATGTGTGTATTGGGGATCAGTAGTACATAGACCACATCTCCCACCTCCAGCAGCAGAGACGCTCCGTTGGTGCTGCTCACAAAATCACTGGGCTGTTGAACGTAAGCGACGAGCATAACCTCATTATTTTTAAACAGCCACGCGCCAACAGCATTCGAAGGACTGCCAGGTCCTGTTATGGAGAAATGGAATGTGTAGACGCCTCGGACAGGTGCTGTGAAGATGCCTGTAACAGATCGAACATCAGAGTGAATATAAGGTAATATATTTTTTCATATTTTTTGTATTTTTCATGTCCTGTTTTTTTCCTGCCTTAAAGTTGGCTAGAAATGTCATTGTGGTGTCAACATTCTGTTACGTCCCCCCTAGTGGCCAGCAGGGGTCGCTGTGGGTTTTTGTTGGGGTTTTTGTGATTTTCTGTTAGGTCTTTTATTATGAAGGGTTGGGGTTTTAGGTAGGGATTAAGGTCAGATGTTTTGAGTTGAGTTAATTATCTATTGTGTATTGTGATTGGGTCTTGGTTTTGGGGTTTTGTATTTAAGTTGAGTTGGGACCGACAGGGGTTGTCGGTCGACCCTCACACATCGCTTTTGTGTTTGAAAAGTAAAAATAAAAGAAAATGAATGGAAACAGAGGCTCGTGGTGCTTCTATGCTCGCCCGGAGGTCACGGAGTGGGCCACGAGACGTGACATTAATATGGAGTTGATCCCCGCTTTGCAGCCATAATAGCTTCCACTCTTCTTGGAAGGCTTTCCACAAGATTTTGGAGTTTCTGTGGACATTTGTGCCCATTCATTCTGTAGAGTGTTTATGAGGTCAGACACTGATGTTGGACGAGAAGGTCTGGCTCGTCTTCGTTAATTCCAAAGGTGTTGGATGGGGTTGAGGTCAGGCCAGTCAAGTTCTTCCACACTGAACTCCTCCAGCCGTGTCTTTATGAAGCTTGCTTTGTGCACTGGGACACAGTCATGTTGGAATAGAAAAGGTTCTTCCCCAAACTGTGTCCACAAAGTTGGAACCATGGCGTTATCTAAAATGTCTTAAGATTGTCCTTCACCGGATGTAAGGGGCCTTGCCCAAATCTTGGATCACAGGTCTGTTACTTTTGTCCATTTAGTATATCTTTAGACACACTTCCCTTCCTAGCACTGAACTTTTAAGCGAATAGTTCAGTACAACTGAATTACTCCAAATATAGTTGATAAGTTTGGTGTGTGATGTTTGCTTCATTCATTTTGCACTAAGGCTATGGAGAAATCTTCAGACATGTTTTAATAGAAAAATAGTCTAAATTAGATTTTTCCTTTTAATGAAAAAACATGAACATTCATGTATATTTGGTCCCGATTTATGGATTTTCTGTTGCCCCAACCATAGTTTTTGCACCCCTAGTGGATTTTATAGAACAGAGTGGGATGCTGCAACATGAAGTAATAAGAGAAAGTTTACCAGGGCTTTAGGGCTTTTCTCGTATTTGTCTACTTCAGTGCTTAAGGCTCAAGCAGCTCCATCTCTCTGAACTTCTGTTCATCCAAACATCAGAAGTGAAGCCCTTTCAATTAGAGCTTTGACTCCTTTGAATTAAATGAGTGAAAATATGAATGATACAAAGAGTGGGAAAGAGGAATATAGAGAATGAAGGGTGTCAAATGTATGTGTGTGTGTGTGTGTGTGTGTGTATGAGAGGGGGGAGGTGTAACTGACTGGGGGCTTTTTTGTCTGAACAGTGAATCTAATCCAGTGGGTTGCCCCTCTAGCTATATCCAAACATGCTCCCTCCAAAAAACTGTCAACACACACACACACACACACACACACAGGTAGATTAAACAGACAGACTGACTGTGTGAAGTGCTGGGGCATACACACACACACACACACACACAGCATATGCAGGATGACTGCAGGCAGAAGGGATTAATTGTCAGGTGTGTTTTATGGCATCCCCATTTTGGGAGCCAATTAGAAGAGAGGCAGCCTGTTCACTAAGCTGTGCACTCATTTAGCCGTCTGCCGCCACTGGCTGCCCTCCCAGCATCTACTTAACACACACACACACGTTTGTGTTAACACATAAGGTGCTTATATATGGAACAAATTAATTACGACACATTTTTGCTAGGGGTAGCATGGTGGTGTAGCGGGTAGTGCTGTCGCCTCACAGCAAGAAGGTCTTGGGTTGGATTACCAGCCAGGGCAGCTGGGGTCCCTTCTGTGTGGAGTTGGCATGTTCTCCCTGTGTCTTTGTTTGTTTCCAATGGGAGCTCTGGTTTCCTCCCACAATCCGAAGACATGCACATCGCGTGGACTGCAGATGCTAAATTGTCCCCTGGTGTAAAAGTGTGTGTCTATCCTGCAGTAGACTGGCGACCAGGCTAGGCTGCCCTTCACCCTGCGACTACTGGGACAGGCACCAGCACCCACCATCACCCTGGTTAAAAATAAGGAATGAATATTTTTGCTCATTTTAATGCAGTCATTTCTTTTCCAACATTAACATAGACAGAAACTAGTCAGTATAATCCCCTTTGGCTGACCACCAGTCTTTAGTCATTTTTTCCCCTCGTAGCTCATCTCTCGGAAGATCTAATACCAATAAGACTGATAAGGGCCATTTCAAAAGCTTCATTCAAAAGTGGGAGTTGATTATTTTGGATTATTTTTGGATTTTGCTTTACTGTTTCAGATTGTTGTCTTGCTGTAGTATCCAGCTTCTTTTCTTCTCTGGTTTCCTTACTGACTGTCGAATATTTGCTTCCAGCCTTTGATATTTTGTAGGATTCTTTCTTCCCTCTGTCCCCATTAAACTGAAGAGCCCATAAAACAGACATATTTGCACATTTCTTCTGTTCAGCCGGACATTCAACATTTCGTAACAGTGCCAAAAAGTGTTAGTGGTTATATTTTCTCATGAATCACAGAAACTGTAGTTGTTATTTGGTTGGACTGGGAGTGGCTGTGTTGGGAACGGCTGGGCTACAGTGTTAGATTGGAATACTATGAAGCACAGCTTCTGTTGTACTTTTCTCATTTTGAATGCACAAAAAAATTGAAAATGGAAATATTAGCACAATAATAAAAGACACATTTTAAGCCATTATCTAGCAGTAAAACTGAGCCACTACTGTATCGTTCTGAATCAAATAGTGTAGTGTATGAATAGTTACACCTATACAGTAATATACCTATAACAGTAATAGCAGCCATATAGCCATTTGTTTGTCTTTTGGTCTCAAAAACCACATCAGCAAGTCCTAAAATTACTTGCCATCTCAGTGTGCCTTTAAGGTATTAAGGTATTAAGAGGCGTAATGAAATTCATATTCCCGCACAACAAATCCTACATGTACCGACACCCATAGCGT
>JBBPCY010004600.1:0-16056 GCA_037974405.1 Brachyalestes nurse
GTCTGGGTTTCCCTGCTTAGGCTGTTGCCCCCGCGACCCGACTCCGGATAAGCGGAAGAAGATGGATGGATGGATGGCCTCGTCAAATTGTACACAAGCTGGCCAGTGGGTGGGTCAGGGTTTCTTTAAAAAAAAAAAAAAAAATTGTGTGAGAGAGAGAGCTGGGAGGAGGCGCTGTGTGTGCCGCTAGGTGTCAGTGTTGCTGAGGTGATGTGATGAGACTTGTTCGTCTCCATTTTGCAGTGCTGCACTGTTGGATTCCATTTTGAGTTTTTCTGTTTTTTCTGTTTGTTGTTTGTGTCTGTCTTTCTACGTATTTGTGGTTTTTTCCCCATGTTTTTCGGTGTGTGTGTGTTTTTGTATGTTTTCTGCATATGTTTTTTCTCCTTTTGGGGTTTATTTTCTCAGCCTCTGCAGAGTCTGACTATGACACAGTTCATTACAACTAAATACAGTGTGACCGTTTTGGCTGATGAGTTCTGTCCGCACTGAGAGAACTCTGAATGTTGGAGGAAGTGAACACTCCTGGATTGTTGGTTTCAGTTTATTCCTTGTAGAAATTCTCATAAGCCCCACCCTTCTGTGTTCTGACTGGCCCACAATAGAAGCGTCTCAGAGCCAATTAACCAATTAGTTTAGTCAAAAACTGCTCTCAAACAAATTGTCAGTAGGGGGTGCCACAACATGCATATAGGAATTTATTAATTTAATGTCTCAATTGACTTTTCATTTGATCATAATTTACATTTTTGTGCCATCTTGTTGGAGCCTCCGTATTATAAGTCCCTGACACCCAATCAGCTTCCAGTAGGCATTTGCAGGACTGATGTACTTTCATATAGGACTAAAATATTTTATGTCTATTGTTTTTAATATTTTTATTGTAAAGGTTAGGTTTTATTTTATTATTGCACTAAAGAAAATCAACTGGACACCAGGGGATCACATTTCCAAAACTAAACACAAGCTTACCCACAAAGTATCTCTTTTATTGAAAAAAGATAATTGTGTTTTTGTAAATTACAGCTACTCGACAGCTGTACTGATCACAGTAAGGGTTTATCTGATAATAATCAAAGCTTAGCAGACACTGGCGGATGTGGATCAACAGGGGGCGCTGTAACCATTACTGCAGTTTTTGTTGGTCAGAATACTTGGACCCTGCTAACTGCCATAAGATATATTGTTAAATATTTTCTTTTTCCATATTTTTCTTTTATTTTAATAGTACTTTTCTTTTGACTTTTACATTAAAAATAAAGTAACAAACATAAAAAATAACTGTTCGTTTTAAAATAAAGCCAAATACAAGTATCTAATCTGCTAATTAAGATCTCTTCTTTATTATAGCAGACACCCCCTCCCCATGTAGAGGAACAGCCTATCAAAGCCCAGAGTTCTAGAGGTCTATTTTTAGACCTTCAGTCCATTTTTTTCAATCCTTTATTCAAAGCAAGTGACGCATGGAGAGGGGTGACGCGGAGGAGAGAGAGCAAGACAGAGGAGAGAAAGGGATGTAGAGGGAGAAAGAGGGGAGACGGAAAAGGAAGTGATAAATAGAAAGAGGAGAGAGAAAGATGGCGAAAACACATGTTTTTTTTGTTTTCATTTTTATTTGTATTTGCTCGTGTGCCTCCGGTGGTTTGTGCACCACAGACAGAACCAGGCAGGTGCAGGAGAGAAAAAACATCTCATGTTCAATAAACAAATATATTGTAATATCTGAAGAGGAACGTTCACAGAGCGGTCTCAGTTATCTGGATAATTTAAGCCCAAAGTCACGTCTGACAGTAAAAACGTGATATAAAGCGTGTTTTTAATTATTATTATCAGCAGAGAACCTTAAGGCCTTCTGGACATTCAGTAGACACAGATGTCTGAGCTTCATTTTATTTGATTGGTAAATAAGCCTCCGGTTTGTTGTGTTTAGGTTCTGCGGTTCCGCTCTTAACCGGACAGCTCAGTTCTAGCCAAAAACGAAAGGGTTAAAGTAAACCTAAAAATCGCCAAGTCAGGATGTTTCTCTTTGTGGTATCTAGGCAGATTCAGCCGAGTGAGCTCTCCTATTGGTCAGTCCCTCAGGAACCGTAATGAACATTAAAGGTCCCATAACATGAAAATTTCACTTTGTGAGACTTTTTAACATTTTTTAATACGAGTTCCCCTAGCCTGTCTATGGTCCTGCAGTGGCTAAAATTTGTGATAGGTTTAAAGCGTGCTTTGGTCATCCTACTCCGCCGTTCAGAGAGCGACAGCTCAGATGACCCGATCTGGAATTTACAGGGAAAGGTTGCCTCCCCTTTCTCATTCTTTGCCCGCCCAGAGAATTTCGCCCTCTCCCCTAAAAAATTAGCTCCACAGACTGTCATGGCTTGGAGACGAGCAAAGCATGGCAGTTGCTCGATGCTTAGGTGTAAAAATGAGCACAAATGTGTTTTTTTAGTTCCTTCATGCAAGCCTCTGAAGAACCAGTGGCTTAATTTTATTTTTTCGGGAAATGCGCCGACACGACTTCCTAAAAATTTGGATGTCTGCGCCAAACATTTTGCCGACGACTGTTTCCTCAACTCGGGGCAATACAGAGCTGGTCTTGCTGAACAGCTGAAAATTAAGTCTGGATCAGTACCAACTCTCCCTGGACATGCAAGTCAACTTAACGCAATATAATTTTGTTGCTTTGCTGTATGTGGTTACCAAGCTTTTTACTCTTAGAATGTGGCTGTAACATTAGCTCTGCAGCTAACAGCTAACAGCCCAGTTAGCAGGCTACTGTCGCAAATGTAAAAGTAGATAGCATCAGGTATGTGCGTGAATACACACATTAACTCGAGTGTTGTACTTCTTTGTTATTTGGATAACCGTGTTTCTGTTAGTCTACAAGCCATTGCTATACACTGTAAACATTAGCACATGGTACCGCAAGCTGGCCCCTCCCCACCCTCCACTTTGCCCCACCTCTCTCCTCCTCACCCCACCTCTCTCCTCCTCCTTATCATTTAAAGCTACAGACGCAGAAACGGCACGTCCTGGGGAAATTTCATTGTGGGACTGGTTCTAAGTGGCTGTAATTCTGCACCAAATTCTGAATTTCGGAAAGAGACTTCAGATACAGTATTAGGGGACCACTAAGACCTGTATAAAAGCATAAAAAATCAGCATGTCATGGGACCTTTAAAAGTAGAGTCCCTTAGAGTGTGAAATTCTTTCTCTGCATTTAACCCAGCCACCAACGAAGGGCGCTCGGGGAGCAGTGTACAGGGACGGTACCTTGCTCAAGGTTACCTCAATGGTGACATTAACAGTCATGAGATTTGAACCCATAACCTTCTGATGACAGGGGAAACTCCCTAACCAGTAGGCCATCAGCTGCCCCAGGATGGAAAAGGAATCAGCCAATCATGGTTTGATTTACACCTGTCTGGAGGTTCTGGAGCCACAGCCATAGTGTAAATGAGTTTAGGTAAATCCTAGATATGTCACTGACTTTAGAGCCATAGTATCAGCAGGTTTTAATCAGTTCTAGATACAGTCTTTACTGACTGTAAAGCCAGAGTAACTAAATTTCAGTAAGTTCTAGATACATTACAGATTGTAATGTCATAGTATGAGCAGGTTTAAGTCAGTTCTAGATACATAACTGACTGTAGAGTCGTAGTATAAGCAATTTTCAATCAGTTCTAGATACGTACCTGACTGTAGAGTCGTTGTATAAGCAGGTGACTGACTATAGAACCATAGTGTAACCAGTTCTAGATATGTCACAGATTGTACAGCCATATTGTAAATTAGTTTAGGTAAGTCCTAGATACATCACCGATTGTAGTGCCATAGTATAAGCAGGTTTCAGTCAGTTATAGATACACCACTGACTGTATAGACGTAGTGTAAGCAGGTTTCAGTCAGTTCAAGATACAAGACAGGTTGTATAGCCATAGCGTAATCAGATTTCAGTCAGGTAGGTTTTAGTCCATTCTAGATACATCACTGACTGTGAAACCACAGAGTAACCAGATTTAGTTAGTTCTGGATGTCACTGACTGTAGTAAACCATAGTTTACCATAGAGCTGTAGTGTAAGCAGGTTTCAGTCAGTTCTAGATACACCACTGACTGTGGTGTTACCAGTTTAGATTGAGTGTTTTACAGGCTGTTTAAATGTCTGTGTTTAATCTAGAACAGACAGCACATGATTACATGATGTGCCATTATCATAGTGTTTTGGCTTTTATGGCCAAACGAAGGCCTCACTTTGACTTTCGGTTCTCCACTGATCATTAACAAACAGTAGGTACTGCTGCTATTATCCATACATATTATTATTGATTATTAATGATTAACATTAATAATGTCCATTAGCTCCACACTTGTTGGACGGGATTGACATTGGACTAGATCCAGACAACTGAGACGTCCCCCGGTGGGAAAAATCATATTTATTAAATGTTTATCATCTCAATGTTTATGAAATAAATATATTTACCGAACCGGAATGACAATTCAGCTCATGTACGATCATGACACACACGAGTCTGTAAAACGCCTCAAAAAATATTAACCCAAATTGTAATAATTTTTTGAGCGAAATCATAATTGATGTCTTTTATTTTATTTTTTTTCTGCAAAAAACTGAGTAATTTCACATGAGAACAACAGAAACAACACTGAGGCCCATAGTTCGGCTCTGCTTCGAACAGTGAGTCGAGACTCTGCTTTTTTCTTACAAATAATAATTTAAAAAATCTTTTTTTCATGACATCCATCGTGAGCACAAGAAAAATAGCTGTAAATGTATTTTACACAACTAACAATTAATCTAAAATAGAACCATTATAACCGCCTCACCCACTCTCAGCCCCGCCCCCACTTCTAAACCTGCCCCGCCGAGTCGCCCCCCCCCCAAAAAAAAATGTTTACTAGTGTAGATGCACTTTGATGTAAATATGTTTGTTTGTTTCCCAGAGAAATCAATGAGTCAGAAGAATTATGATCGTCTCAGGTAATGGGCGGAGTTTTGGGATGGAAATGCAACACCCCCCTTTTTTTGTTCCCCTAACAAATGGAAGACAATCAGATTATCTGACATCGGTTTGTGCAAATTTCTTTGATTCTAAACAACAAAAGTGTTGTTTTATATCGGATTATTTTAAAGGAACATGTTCTAGCGCTGCGTCTGTTTAGCACCGACTGAGGGTTTGCTGCAGGTGCCGTATTGCTCAAAGTGATCAAATTGATACCGCAGCGTTTAAATGTTTATTTGTTTGTTTGTTGGTTTGCTTGTTTGAAATCAAAGCGAAAGCCACTCGGCATCTCCAGAGCCCAAGTCCGAGAAGGAAACAACAAACTACTGTGTTCCAGAAACATCTACAGTATCTACAGTAAACATCGAGAACAGGAGGTAGCCTCATGTGGTGAAGGCAGTATATCTCACACACACACACACACACACACACACACACACACACACACACATGCGATACACACTCACGCCGTGTCGCTATACAGTGGTGACGGTGAGCAGAGAGCTCGGTATCTGAAGCATCTCTTCTCCAGTTCCAAGTCGGTTCCCGTGGCTCAACAGCTCCTCCACTGTGGTCCAGTCGTCCAGCAGCTTCCGGTTCCGAAGGCGGCTCAACTTCCTCTGGCTCAGCTCCAGTACCGCACTGGCACCCCCTGGTGGTGCGCCAGCCGTGCTGCCGCTGCTCCTCGCTTTCCTTTCCATCATGTGCTCACGGCGCTCGGTGCGGCTCCAGTAGCGCCCCGTCCGGACCTCGCAGTGACTTTCCTCGTCCGTGCTCATGCCGCTACGCTCATCCGCCAGTCTTAGTGCCCTGTCGCGGAGGAGCTGGTTCCGGATGGCCCGTGGATTGGAAGCGCTGCCGGATTGCTTCCGTGTTGACATGGGTGACGTGGCAGTCACGTGACCCTCCAGTGTGCTGTAAAGTCCACCCGTGCTCTGCCGACTGGCCGGTTTAGGCCATGTGTCGTTGACCTCCTGTGATGGAGTGTGGCTGAGGGTGTGAAAGCGGGCCTCTCTCTCCCTCTCTCTATCTCTCTCATGCTCCCTCTCTTGGCCAACAGGGGGCTCACTCACGAAGCTCCGTCCCTCCCGGAGACCGCTGGGCGACCAGCCCCCGTTGTCATAGCGCCGAGGCTCTTGGGGCAGAATGGGCAGATCACAGTGCGAATCCTCAAAAGAGCTGGTCAGGCTGGGCTGACTGACAGCGTGTTTTGGGCGTGGCCGGCGGGCAAGCTGAGCAGGGAGGGTGGCATGGGCAGGATGTACGTGGTGGGGATGGTGGGTGACTTGGTTAGCATGGAGTGTGGCATAGTCGGCAGGGTGTGCTGGATGGTTAGCATGGTGTGTGGCTTGGTTTGCATGGTGTGTGGCTTTGTTAGTAGGGTGTGCAGCATAGTCGGGAGGATGTGCTACATGGTTAGCATGGTGTGTTGGGTGATTAGCATGGTGTGTGCCATAGTCAGCAGGGTGAGCTGGATGCTTAGCATGGTGTGTGGTTTGGTTAGCATGATGTGTAACTTGGTTAGCATGGTGTGTGGCATAGTCGACAGGGTGCGCTAGATGGTTAGCATGATGTGTGGCTTGATTAGCATGGTGTGCTGGGTGGCTGGCATGGTGTGTGGTTTGGTTAGCATGGTGTGTTGGGTGATTAGCATGGTGCGTTGGGTGATTAGTATGGTGCACTGGATGGTTAGCATGGTGTGTGGCTTGATTAGCATGGTGTGTTGGGTGGTTAGCATGGTGTGCCACATCCATTTCAGGTTCTTCACGCAGCTCTTGCTGGATCCTGTGTGCGTAGTTTTGCAGTGTCATGCAGTAGTTGGGTGACGCTGGGTGACTTGCTCTCCTGCGGTGCTCCACCTGTGGTGGGCGGTGATGCAGCGTTCTGCTTCTCCTCAGCATCCCTGTGGAGGCACTATGGTGCTGCAGCCTCCTCTGGCTGGATGGGGTGCTGCAGGTGGAGAGAGCGGAGTGGGGCGTGAAAAGAGCGCCGCTGCTGGAGCTGTGCCGGTTCAAAGACGGACGCTCCGCCTTGCGGAACTGCACCGAGGACACCCTGAATAGGCCTCTCGGGTGCCCACTCACTCCCCCGGGCACACACACATTCTGAGGCTGGACTGTCAGAGCCTCAGGGATGGCTTCGAGCTCACGGTGAGCCTTTTGGTTGTCCCTGAGCTCCCCCTGGTGGTGCATGCGGGCATTGTAGAGGCGCATTCGCTTTTCCAACAGTCGTTGGAACCGCAGGAACTCGCCGGTGCTAACACTGTAGAATCCGGAGTCGCTCAGCTCAGAGGAAATGAATGACTCTGATGAAGGTGAGCCTCCTCCTCCTCCTTGGTGGGCATGGCACTCCTCTAGGCCTTCCTCCGTCTCCACGCCTGAGAGCTCCCCCTGATGAAAGCTGCCGTCAGTCCAGCCCAGCCCGCTGTCCAGCTCATGATGTAGAGGGAGATAACCCATCGTCTTTTCTAGCATGTAGTCCTCGTCCTCCGTCTAAAAACACACACAATTTATTTTAACAACACGCACAGCAGGGATTTATTATACATTATTAAAGCAGTGTGTATTATCTGGACAGAAAATGAAACAAAAGACAGCCGATGCCCAAAGAAGAGCTTTGGAATGTCCATCAAGAAGCCTGGAGAACTGTTCCTGAAGTCATTTTAAAAAATGACAGGAAAGCTTGTCTAAGAGAGTTCAGGCTGTGAATGGTGGGCATAATGGTTTTCAGAACAAATATTAACTTTAAAGCTGGTTAGAATTAAACAGACCCTTTTCGTGCTTATACTGTATTAATATGTGTGTTTGTACATGTTGCAGTAAATCACTGTACAGACCTGCTGTCTCATTTATCAACAGAATATAAAGAAATGGGGACTCATAGTAACAGAAGTAACAGAACTGGCCTGAGGGATAAAAAGAATAATGCAGAAATAAATAAATTACATTGGTGAATATAACCACACAGAGGTGAAAAGGGGAGCTCACAGGGGAAATAAAATGCGAGGAATGTAGAATTTAGGTCCTTTAATGTCTCGAGTCATGAAGTTTATAAGGACTTGTTTAGTTTGGTTTGCTGAGAGAGGGAAGTCGTTTCCAGGAATGAAGTCCTCGTGCTCTAAAAAGCTGCGTTTGCTGAAAGATGGATGTTTCCGTTTGCAGAAAAACCCGAATGTGAATTATTCATCCGGACAGAGAGCAGCGGACAGCACCGTAATGCGGCTCCTTTTTCGCAGCTCTGCTTTCAGAGCTTCATCTCAGCATCTTGCCGATTAGTATAATAGGGTTGCTTAGCAACACATAACTTATTTACATAACATTTGGTTCTGCAGCTGAGCAGTGAGGGACGCGAGGGAGGCGTCACAGCTGCCAGACGCAACCCCCCCATTTTTGACGGATCTTTTCGAACGTGCTAATTATTCTGTTTGTGAAATTAGTGGTTTAAATAGTGACTTTATGAGGTTGCTTAAGAGCCAAGACTGACGGCTCGTTGTCAGCTAATGTGAACCTGCAAATAAAATCCCTAAAATCCATTAATGTGCCCCCAGTGACCCCACATCCCTTATCAGTCTGGAAATAGTAACGAACTCTGCGCCATCCCGTTTCTGTCGTCACCTCTCAGTTAAAAACGCTTCCGGCTCCCGTTTTCTCTACATGAATCATTTAATCACCAGCAGACCGCTGACGCTCAGGCATTCCTCTGCCATGGTTACCAGGAGCCAATCAACACCCACGGTCCAAACCTTCCAAAGCATCTCGAACTTCTGATTCTGCTCCCACCTGCGCCACACTGCTCTTACTTGGATTACAGTCGTCTCACCTGTATCTCAGTGGTCTGACCTGTATCTCAGTGGTTTCACCTCTATCTTAGTCATCTCACCTGTACCATATTGATCTCAGTGATCATTTATATTTAGGGCACTTAGCAGACTCTTTTATCCAAAGCGACTTCAATTCCCTAAATACAGGGGACAGTCTCCCTGGAGCAACTTGGGGTTAAGTGTCTTGCTCAGGAACCCAGTGGTGGTATGCTGAAGGTAGGATTTGAACCCATGAACTCTTGATCCAGAGGCAAGTATCCTACCCACTAGGGCACCACCACCATCTCATCAGTCCCACTCTGATCTCACTTGTACCACACTCACCTCACTTGTATTTCAGTGTTCTCACCTGTATGTCAGTGCACTCACCTGGCTCTGGAAGCTACCGGGTTCCTCCAGGTTTGTGTTGCAGCAGCCAATGAGGCAGCTCTGCCCCTGCGGTCCTCTGGCCGAGAGCTCAGGGTCCTGAGAGGGGACAGAGATTTCAGGATCTTCTTGTAACACAGGTTTAATGTCTTATAAACAACACTGTATCCCTAAGGTGGCCTTTCAGGCTCCATTCTGACCAGTCATAATGAATTGTCCACGGGGTGACGGTTCTTCACATTAGAGTCGTTTCCAGGGAGACAAGGCTTTCTGAGCATGTCTGTAGTTACAAACAGGGACCTCTTAATTTGTAAATGTGCATTTGCTCATCCAATCACCACTGCAATGCTATTTTCTGGTAGAGGTCCAATGGGATCTATCATGCTGTGTTGGCATCAAGCTAGCTGTAGTGCACGTATGCATGCTGCACAGAGTATGCAATATTTACTAATGCTAGCCTGCCCACCACTATCAGCTGTGCTCTGATTGGGTATCCATGTACTAAATGCTTTTTTTTCTTCAAGCTGACAGTAATTGCTTTCTTCCCCAATGGGTGTTCATGACATCACGCTTTTATTAGTTAATTCCCACAGGTATCTTTACCTGGTCTAGATTCCCTACAGCATCAACTCCTGTCACACTTACTGATCATGTAGATCAGATGTCTATTCAGCTCTCAATATCAGTAAAGCCAACCAATCAGCAATCATGATCAGTTATGCTAACCAATTAGAAATCAGAAATGGCAACAAATCAGTTTATGCTAAAACTAAAGAATCATCTTGCCCCACATACACACACCGCTGTTAATTATGGAAATGTGTGTGTGTTTTTGTATGTGTGTGTGTGTGTCTGTGTATGTATCTGTGTAAGCAGGATCTCGGCTGGAAATGGGCATCCAGCTTCGGCACGGCTGACCTGTTTATTACATTAGAACATGAGCTCAGTCACAAACACACACACACACACACACACACACACTAGGTGTGTGTGTTCAAGGGTAGAGTGTTGAGTGTTTGTTTATGCTGGTATTTGGTTCTTTATTTAGCATGAGGGGTTATTAACCCCTTCAGGTCAGGACACAGTGACACCCCCTGTGGGCTGCCAGCCGCGGGTAGGCCGTCTGTAACAGACTGTCGGCCGCGGACAGTGCAGTTAGGTGCAGTTCTGTGCAGTTCAGTGTTGTTTGACCTCGTCAACGCAGATGTAGAGCAAAGTGAAGGAGGAGAAAAATAAACATGTCATTCTGTTTAACTGGGGTTTACCTTGCATTTGGTTATAATAATGTTCAACGGTTAGAACACAAAGAAAACTGGGCCGAGTAAGGAACCCTGCGGAACTCCATCCAACAACGCACTAGCAGCTTGATAGACAACAACGGCCTGAGGGCTTAAAACACGCGTTCAAGAAATAATTACTTTTAATAAACTACAAAAAACAGTGGTACATCTTTTTTTTTGTCACTGACCTGAGGGGATGGGCCCAAGCAAAAAATTTGAAAAGTGGCTATAATGGTTTCAGCGCCCACTAATAAAATAACAACAACAAAAATAATTAAATAAACCTTAACAAGAACAATAGTGTAATTCCACACTATTTATTAATCA
This sequence comes from Brachyalestes nurse, assembly GCA_037974405.1. Classification (NCBI taxonomy): domain Eukaryota; kingdom Metazoa; phylum Chordata; class Actinopteri; order Characiformes; family Alestidae; genus Brachyalestes; species Brachyalestes nurse. The sequence continues at coordinate 10,811 of JBBPCY010004600.1, forward strand.
GAATGAATTCCAGAATCATATTAGAATCATATCCACATCGGACAGATGTTTAGATATGACTGATATTTCATGCTGATAAGTGATGATGCAGGTGCTGCACTCTGGACAAGCGTGATGTTCAGGTGAGACAGGAATTCTGTGCTTTTTTTTAGCTTTTTCGTTTCACCTTATTTTTTAATCTAATAGAAATGAATGGTATGGTTTTCCAGGTAGATTTAAGTCCCAGTTGCTGCATTTTATAAATGTCTCTGCATCGACCTACAAATTCCAGATCAGCGCCTCTCTCAACCTGAACTTGCCCCACTTCAATTTAATTGATGATTCAGGTCATTATAATTAATCTACAATATAATTACACAATGGCAACAATGTGCATTAAATCTTCCCTGAGTGGAAATTCCACGCACACACATACACACTGGCACCTACGTGGCATGGAATCGCCTGCATTTCTTCGAGGTCCCGCGGAGCGTTGGGCAAGTACTCATATCTGCCTCCGTCTCCATGGTCACCAGGCAGGGTCATGTGACTGTAGTAGGCCCTGAAGGAAGAACATACAACAGCCAATCACACACACCTTCATACCGACACACACTGGAACAGCTGTGAAGGAAACACACACTCCCAACACACAGCGCCTTATCTCTAATATCTCCAGTATACTGTGGTACATACACATACCTGTGTGTGTGTTTCTGTGTCAAAATGTAATGGGAAGCACCTTCGCGGTATATTTTCCTTATACACAATGTCAAATGTAAACATATTTAATATTATATTCATAGTAGTCTTAGTATTATTAGTGATAGTGTTATTATTATTAGTAATAGTACTAGCAGCATGAATATTAGAAGTTGTAATGTTATATATTGTTTTATTGTATTTATGTTTATTAATGTTAATTCTAATGTTCTATATTTTTAACTGTATTTGTTTATGTTGTGTTTTATTTTAATTGTATGTAGTGTTTTAATATATATTTTTGTTTATTAATGTTTATTCTAATGTTTTACAATATTTGTTTATTAGTATTTCTAAAGTTACATGGTGTTTTACTATATTTGTTTATTAGTGTTTATTCTAATTTTACATAGTGTTTTATTGTATGTTTATCAGGGTTTATTCTAATCTTATATAGTGTTTTACTGTATTTATGTGTGTGTGTGTGTGTGTTGTATTTATGTGTCATTGTTTATTGGTGTGTGTGTGTTAGATCACTGACCTCATTTCTGAGAATAAAGCTGAAGGTTTGAGCTCTGTTCATGAAGTAGCTTTACAGCCCAAAGCGTTTGTACTGTACACGCACCCCACTGACCCACTACACAACTACAGGAAAACTCCACCCATTTACCAAAATTCTCCATAATTCAGCGTGTGTCCAGTGTGTGTTTTGAGTGTGTTTGGTGTGAAACAGTTTATAGACACTCTGATTTATTTACAGTGGACGTCTCCAGCAGTAATCCAGCTGTTTTATTCCCTATCGACCCCCAGTAAAGCTCCACGTGTCTCTGAGTGTTTAAATGGATGTTGATGACGGTAAAATAGTGGAGAATCTGAACTAAATCTCTTTTCTTTACCATGAATGGGTTTAGTTTAGGACCAAAAGCTTCTCAAGACTAGATGTCTCAGGCGTCAGGTGGTGCAACCATAACCATTTCATGGAATAACTTTCTGTGAGGAGCTTTAAGAGTCAGACATCTGGTTCCATTCACCTCCACTGTGAACAATTCTGACTCAGTTCCATACCAAACCCACTCTGAACATCTGTTTACATTTTAAAGCTAATTTCTGAAATGTTGCTGAAGCTTTAAGGTTCTGTGCTACAGGGTCCCCACAATGACACAACACACACACACACACATTCTCTCTCTCACTGTGAGAGGTACCTGTCAGAGTAGGGGCCATGCGTTATGGCAAGTGTGTGTAAGGGGTCCCAGGGCCGCTCTGTTTGTGTACTGCAGTCTGAGGTTCTGTGAAACTGCAGGCTCCGCCCCCTCCGGCCCTCTATCTGTAGCGTGATTGGCTGCTCGTAGCTGGCCAGAATTCTTAGAGCCTCTCTCTTCCGTAAGTGGCTCAGGTCCCGAGTATTCACCTAATACACACACACACACACACACACACAATAGTGAGGTCAAGTAGGCAACCGTTTGTGATGTCAGGTACTGATGCTGGAACATTGCTGCGAGGATTTAATTGTATAAGAGCATTACTGAAGTCAGGTACTGATGATAAAATATTGCTGTGATGATTTGATTGTACAAGAACATTAGTTTGGTCACATACTGATGATGGAACATTGCTGTGAGGATTTGATTGTATGAAAGCATTAGTGAGGTCATGTACTGATGATGGAATATTGCTGTGAGGATTTGACTGTATGAGAGCAGCTGGACTTATTCAGGACATAGTTTGTGTGGTTTTAAAGTGATTCGATTCAATCAATCAATCGATGAATCAAACAATCGATGAATCAATCAATCAATAAATCAATCATTCATTAAATAATTACTCTAAACTTTAACTTATATGATTTTAGGCAGATATTGTTCACTGTGGACTGTTTCTACTCTGAAATGTTCACACGGCCTGAAGAGAGGCTGAGGTTTCATCACTGTCAAAGCAAAACTTTGTCTTAACCTCTGACTTTTCTTTAACAGGAGTTGTTTAGGCGTACTTAGCTGGCAGTAACTTGGTTGAATAGCAGACGCTGATTCAAGTATAGCTCGGCAGGTATTAGGAACAGATGTGGACTACTTGAGCAGTGATGTATGTCTCTCTGGATAAGAGCGTCAGCTAAATGCTGTAAATGTAAATGTAAATTGACTGACAAGATCAAAACAAGTCAGATTATTTATCCCCTTGTTAACTAGAACCTGCCCCCAAGCCACACAATGTTATACTGAGTGATGGGAGAGAGGGAGGACAGTTATGCTGAGTGATGGGGAGGGGAAGGTACAGTGAATGAACTGACTTCATATGGCACTTTTGAACAGTATTGTTCTCTAGTAGTGATTTAACAAACTAAACTAGTGATAAACTAGAACTGAACTAAAGTAAACTAATGTAAATATAATTAAATTAAAGTAAAAAGAACTGAAGTAAACTGATGTAAGCTAAACTAAGCTCAACTAAAAGTAAACCTAAACTAACTAAACTGTTTTGTGAATATGAGTAAATCTGAACTGAACTAAACTAACCTAAACTAAACTAAAAACTAAACCTAGACTAAACTAAAACGGAATTAAAATACTAATATAAAATGAACTAAACTGAACTAAGCTGAACTGAACTGAACTGAGAGCGAATGGACAATCAAAATAACTCATAACCCGAAAATGTGCCTCAGCCAAGACACGTCCTTAACAGGACAGAACCCGAGGCCAACACACACACACACACACACACACACACACACACACACACTGTTCTGCATCCCTGCCCTTCTGTAACAACACTAGCACAGCGTTTTCACAACTAATGCTCATCATCACTATGAGTCACGCTCCACAGAGAGAGAGAGACATAGAGACACAGTGAGAGAAAGACAAGAGATCTAGAGACATAGTGAGAGAGAGAGAGAGAGAGAGAGAGAGACAGATTCATGTGCTTTTAACTGATTTGGATGAGGCAAGTGAGTGTGTGTGTGTGTTTGTTTGTGTACTTGGTTCCTCATTTTGATTTCTAACTCACAAGCAAATGCTTAACCAAGCACATGCAGCGCGCACACACACACACACACAGTTGGCTGAATACAAGCAGCACAAATGTATTTGTGTGTGTGTGTGTGTGTGTGTGTGTGGGTGCAAAAAGAGAAAGAGGAGAGTCTTGGTGGATCGACAGTGCTGTCAGTGCTAGTCATCATCAAGTCTCTCTCTCCGTCTCTCCCTCTCACACAGACACTCACAGTAACACAGACTAATTTCAGCCACTGCATCAGGTGTTCGCTGCTGTGTAAGCATCATGACAAGCCAAGAGAATCAATGCACATCTTTAATCACACAAACAGATGCGTTCAAACACACACACATACACACACACATGTGCTGGAGATGTTACGAACATCAGCCACTGCATCGAGAACACAGAATAAACCAAAGAACACACGTCACCGCAAATGAAAAATACAAAAATATAATCAAAATCTCATAAACGATAAAAAGTCAATCAAATTACAGACAAAGGATACAACAAATAATAAATAAAATCACTAACAATATATCATTTTAATACATTAAATCGCTCTCTGTCACACACACACTTACACATGTTCACTCACACACACACCCACACATGCACACACTGGACCAATATCAGTCCCTGCTTGTCGGACATGCAGAATAAATACAATAAACCTTAATCTCCACACACACACACGCCATACTCACCCCCATTCCGTCCCCTAGCCACGGCCCCGAAAGCCGACAGCCCATCGCCACGGCAACGGATGGACAGAGTGTGTCAGCTTCAGCTCCAAAACGAGCAGAGAAACGAAGAGAGGATGAGAATGGAGATAGGGATGAAGATGAGCGTCAAACACACACTCACACATACACACACTCACACACCCACAGAGATGGAGCCACGGCGAGAGAGAACCAGAGGAAAAAACACATAGATAGAGGGGAGGTGAAGGTGGAGAGATAGATTGAGAGAGAGGTGGAGAGAGAGAAGGAAACAAGCAAGAAAGAGGAAGAGAGAGGGAGAGTAGAGAAAGAGAGAGAGGAAGGTGAAAAAATAGAAAGAGAGAGCAAGAGAGAGAGAAAAAGAGAGGGAAAGGTAGAGAGAGAGAGGAGGGATGTAAATTCTTCTGCTTTTCTCCCCTTCTTCAGTATTCCTCTCTCACTCTCTCTCCTTTCTTGTCAATCTCCTCTAAGTCCCGCCTTACTCAGCCCTCCTGCCAATCATGTCCCCTGGCCCTGCCCCTCTGTACTCTTGCCAGTTGAGCACACTGACCACGCCCCGTCCAGACGCCCCCCTGCCTGAATGACTGTAGTAGCCCTGCTGGAGAATAAGCCTTGCCTTCTTCATTTGCATAAACATACTGATTGGTTATTGACTGATGTTTGACGGCTAATGGTTAGATATGATTGGTTAGTGAAGCTTCAGACACTACAGGATCCTTCAGTCACGCCAAGACAAACTCTCTCTCTCTCTCTCTCTCGCTCTCTCTCGCTCTCTCTCGCTCTCTCTCGCTCTCTCTCTCTCTCTCTCTCTATATATATATATATAGATAGCACTCTCCTCCC
>JBBPCY010004683.1:0-16051 GCA_037974405.1 Brachyalestes nurse
AGAGAAAGCCGCAAAAGACGAGAAGGTGGTAGAGGCGAGGTGTGTAGCACTGACTGGGGACCATTGGACATGTTTAAATGAATAAACAGTAAACACAAGTACATCTTAATGAACATAATTTATTTTCATCACCAATTATCATAGAACAGCTTTCTCAAGCAGTTTATGATGCATTTTGGAAACAGGAGATGAGCTCCTGGACTAATACGCCACCTGGCTTGAGAAAGCCGTTCTCAAAAACTTACTTTTAGTCATTATTTGGGTAGCACACACATTTTAAATGCCTTCGGCAGAATTCAAATGAGCCATTTTAATCTAGATTAATTCCAAGATTACAGTGAGATTAATCTAGATTAAAAAAATGAATCTATGCCCACCACTAGTGTATATATATATATATATATATATATATATATGTTCAGAATATATTATTTCCTTCAGTATATCCATAGCAATCTAACAGTTTGTACCCTGGTCAGCAGCCACTAGAGGTCGCCCTTTTCCTTTTGTAGAAAGACTTTTATTTTCATACATGATGAGAACACCAGGTTTTAGTTAGAGAAATCACTAGTTTCAGCTGACCTGTGTGCTTTATGTTTAGGGTATTTAGTTCAGTCTATTTCACCTCAGTTGTCGGTCCACTGGCTTCCTGCTGAACTGAGTTTACACTTGTCCTGCCACTGGTTTTGTTTATGTTTAGGATCTCATGCCTTTTGTTTTTGTAAATAAAAGTTTAAATAAAAAATGGAAGTTTGCGTCGGCACCTGCCCCTGGAGACAGGCAAGTAGAAATTTCTGTTTTTATTCTTTTTTAAAACAAATATTCATATATAATCTCTACTTGATTTATTTCTGCATTTTTAACTTACAAGAGAACAAACTTCAATACTTTTCTCCTTAGATGTTCACAATATATTCTTTCACCCTGCTTATTTTCTGCACTAGCTGACCAGCTCCAACTGATCTAAAAGATATTCCTGGCTCAGGGATTTATTTCTCATATTTCTGAGTGAGTTCTAAACAATTAGCAACACTTTGAGCTCAGTTCAATTCAATAACTTTTATTATACAATGACTATATATAAAATTGATTTTTACAACAGGGAGTCGGAAAATGGGCTTGTGGGGCACTACAATCATAAGGTTATGGGTTCGAATCCTAACACTGCAAGTGCTACAGCTGAGGTACCCTTAAGCAAGGTGCAGTCCACACACTCCTCCCCGGGCACCCCTTGTTGATGGCAGCCCACTGCTTCACTTGGTGAATGGTTTAAATGCAAAATGCAGAAAGAAATGCAAAATGCAGAAAGAATGTCCACTTTACTTTGCATCACATGTTGCTGGTACACAGGTACAGTAAATGTGAGTGAAATGCTTGTGTGCTAATCTTCACAGAACAGTAACAGTATGATAAGTGTGCAAGTGCTAAGATTTGAATGAATGATGTCAAAATTCTGAATTCTTAGAGGATGGTGTGAGTACGTACTTTTGGTAATGTGTTTAACAAAAACCATAAATGTAAATTAGTCACAGATGCAGCCCCCACTACAGTTACTGGAAAATTGATATATCAATTTGTTGCATAGTTAATTCATACATAAAAAAGCTCATGAAATTGTTACTATTAGTTATGGGAACTATCCATAGAATACTGTCTTTAGAATAAAAAGTATGCTTTCGATTCTGGAGACCACTTTTGTCTTCATGATCACTATAAGGCCACATGTCGTTTAATTCTACACTCACCTGCTTCCTTACAAGGCAGGAATGTAATCTAAAACATTGTTAATTTTCTTATATAAAGTCAAAAGCAGAAGCAATTTTTTAATAGTGAATTACTTTCAAAAACACTAAAAGAATCATAGTCTTTATTTGGCAAGGATTGGTTCTTATTACCGTACCAAATACTGGAAATACCAAATATACAAGAAACAATATCACTCATGATTTAATGAACTTAGCTGAGACATTAAAAATGATTAAAATAGCACTAATAATACAATTTCATTTTAAATCAAATTCTTTAAAGTTAATGTATGCCTCCTAAAATCTTATGATTTCATTAGTTAGTGTCACGAACTGTTGCGGCGTGTTCGTGCAGGAGGCACAGAAGCAAGCTTTATCAATTTTGATGCTTTATTCTCAACACAAGGCAAAAACAAAAACAGAAACTAAACAGGCAACAGAAACAGGCACGGTGGCCAATGCTTTTTCCAAAAACCAGTGAACAGACCAGGAACACACACACGAAAGAACATCTAAGTGAAACAAAAACCGGACAAAGAAACAGTAAAACAGACACGACTTATAAACACAATCGTAACACCAAACACGTGAAATAATAATCCTAAACCTCAAAACAGGTGCAACCCAAGTGTCCCCGAACTAACGTCCAAAACAAAGAGCCAGTCTGGGCTGCCACGCCCCCAGTCAAAATAAGAGTCCCTACGAACTAGTGGTGTGACAGTTAGGCTATTGAATTAAAGGGTGTACGTTCTTATTCCATCAGAGTGTGAAATATTTCATGTTTGAAAAAAATCAGGTAACCAAAAACAACATGGGGTACACATTTTCTTGCAGAGGAACTAAACAATCCTTTTTTTTAGTCCTAAAAATGTATTTACTAATGGTCTGCTACCTCCTCTGTTCTATTTTTTATACAAAATAAAAGCACATTAGAAAAAAAAATGGAAGAAATCAAAGAAATCTGCATAAACATCCAAGATTTTGGAGTGTTTCTGTGGGAATTTATGCCCATTCATTCTGTAGAGCATTAATGAGGTCAGGCCTGGCTCGTCATCTCTGTTCTAATTCACCCCAAAGGTGTTGGATGGGGTTGAGATCAGGGCTCTATGTGGGCCAGTCGACTTCTTCCACACCGAACTCATCCAACCATGTCTTTATGGAGCTTGCTTTTAATAGGTTTAACAGTCATTTTAATAGGTTCTTCCCTAAACTTTGTCCACAAAGTTGAAATAATGGCGTTGTCCAAAACGGTCAATGGTATTATCAAACATTAAGACTGTCCTTCATAGGAAATAAGGGGTCACTTGAAATCAATAATTAAGAGGTATGTCCCAAACCTTTATCCATATAGTGCAGTGGTTCCCAAACTGGGGGGTGCAGAGGTATTGCAGAGGGGCGCACAAATGGGACAACCAGTGTAGTTTGAATTTGGAGTGGGGGGTTCACTTATTGAAGGTAACTACTATGAATATTATTGGGACACTTCTAATCTTTCTGCCAAAATTTTAGATGTACATGGATAAAAAATGTTTGAGAGGACATGTTAGATGTGTGAGCTCTCCACTGGCACAGAGACATACTGGTTTATATTGGTTTTCTAACACTATATCATGATAACCTTGGCTTAACCGAGTGGTTCCCAAACTTTCTCTAGACAGGAACATGACACTTTCTCTAGACAGGGGCTTAACCCCACCTGTGTATGCACTAATTTATCTACTCTGAATGCTTTTGATATATTAATTTAAATTAGGCCTAAAATATATCTGATAATGAGAATGATGATGACCGTTAAACAATCAACAAAAGGTGGAAATATCTTATGCAAATATTTTAGGTCTAATTTAGACAGCAAAGAGGAAGTTTTAAAATGCAGAAGACACGTATCATTTTATAAGCCACTGTTGATAAAAAAAAAAGGTCTTCTGTTTTTACTGTTGAGAGTTGAGAGTTTGCATTTGGCAGAATTTATCATTTAAAATAATACTGAACCTTTCTACTATTAGAAAACCTATAATGACAATCTGTATGAGCCTGTAATGTTTGAAGGACAAATGTTTTATATTTATGAACATGAGACAAAAATTAAGGCAACTCTGATCTTTGGCAGGAAAAAAAGTTTCTATATTGTAGCTACAGCTCAAATGTAGAATGTACTATGTGTGTGCAAAAACATTTAAACCGAAAGGTTCCTTTTGTTTTTTTATGCTGAAAAAAAGACATTTTCAGTCTCCAGTAAATGGCTCATATGATTTGTGTGTTTTTGCACATGAACAGAAACAAATGTAGGTTTTTGTTTTGAAGTGACTCGTTCTGGGAGATAAATCCCTCGCCAGATCAGCAGGTGTTACCGGTCCGCAGTGCAGACCTGCAGACCCATGGCGGAGCCAAGATGGCGGCTCCCACGGCAGCCGAGAGGCTGGAACCGGTCGCTGTGACAGCGGAGCTCCTTTACGAGCCTAAATCCCCCAAGCTGCTCTCTACATAAAAGGTTCTCATGCACCCACAGCCCTTTCTTTCTTCGTGCTAACAGAGCTAATGCGAGTGCTTTTCTTTTATACACTGTCATGGCCGACTGCGAACCGGAACAACAACAAAACAGGAGAGTTTAGAAAACCACGCCCACTTTCGAGGCGACTGGAATCGGTAAGGGAATCGTTTGCAAAAATGCCAAACAATTCCAAGGAATTGAAACAGTGGGAACCTAGAGCCCATGCAGTTGAGGTCACCACACCAGTCCCCGCAGGAAAAGGAGTGATGACGATGCGGGGGTTTCTGCCTGTACTGCGGAGCCACAGACCACCAAGTGAGCATGTGCACCCTCTGACCCATGAAGGTCCTGTCCTCGAAGTCGTTGGTACCTACAGGCACACCAGCTATAACCCAATTTTGCATTTCCGCATCCATTTTGGTTATTAACTCTTCTTTTCCAATTTAATCTCACAAGCATTAGTGTTGTCCCTATCTCTCCCAGTGCTTGTCCACAACGCTCCATGCCACATCTATCCATTGTCAAAGGTGGAGACAAGGCAGAGAGAGATCAAGAGATCCAGGTTCCCATGCGTTGGCTAGATTCTTCTTTATAGAAAAAAAGGATGACTGACTCAGACCGTGCATCGGCTACCAGGGCTTAATGATGTTATGGTGAAGTATCCACACCCTCTATTACTTATCCTGTAAGCCATCGAACAACTCTACGGGGTGAGTATTTACTCCAAATTCAACCTGCCCATCAGAGCAGGTGATGAGTGGAAAAGCTTTCAGCACCACATCCGGGCATTATTCTTGTTATTATTGTTGTAACTATTGTGTATCTTGATGACATTCTAATCTATTTGAAAACAACATTCTATTAGAAGAGTGGCGTCGCTAGTTGGAGGGAACTTGGCATTCCTTCCCCATGACCACAGATCACGGGAACCTTGAATACATGGCAAAGTGGCAAAATCCTCAACAGGCACGTTTGGCCCATTCCTTATGCAATTTAAATTCACTATAACGTGCAGGCCAGGATTTAAAAACGTCAAAGCAGACACTTTGTGGCTGCGCTTCCCCATTCCAGTAGATAACGCTGAGTTTGAACCAATAATTCCTGCCGTGCTTATCACTGCCCCCATACTATGGGACCTAGATTCAGAAATAGAAAGCCAAAAGAAGCTAAATCCCATGCCCCCAACGTACCCTAAAGGAAAAATGTATGTGCCCAAGCAACTAAGAAGTAATTGAGTGGGCTCACACAACTCCTGCCACAGGACACCCAGGGGTCCAAAAGACTGTTGAGGTAATTAGGTAAGTACTGGTGTCTGAAGGTGCAGGAGGAGGTGGAGCGTGCAGTGCGCTCCTGTTCAGTCTGCGCTACCTCAAGTTTCCCTGTGAGCTACCTGTCAGAAAATCAATGTCCCTCCCAATTCCACAAAGGCCGTGGTCCCACATAGCAGTGGACTTTGTCACGGACCTTCTGGAATCAAAAAGGTACACGGCCGTTCTGGTGGTTGTTTTCAAAGCAGTTCTTTCCATTTCGTTCTCTCCCTGCCACCCTGCAAGTAGCCGAGGCTTTGTTCAGGTTTGTGGTCTTGCACTATGGCATCCCAGAGAACATCCTGTCTGACCGGGCCCCTAATTCATGTCCTGAGGTCAGGTTCTGAGGGCCTGACCTCAGTTATCACCCCGAATCTAACGGGCAGGCTGAACGATCGGTACAGGAACTAACCTGGTTCCTCCGGGTATGTCATGGGTAACAACATGACTGGGCAGAGTACTTAGGCTGGATGGGGTACGCCTAGAACTCCCTATACCACACCACTACAAATCCAACACTGTTTGAGTGTGTGCTTGGGCGTCAACCCCCCGTCTGCCCATGGGATAACAAACTGTCAGTTTGGCCCCACGTGGACGAATGGTTTGGCAGAGTCGAGCACATCTGAGATGGAGCCCACACATTTATCACCCAAGCTGTTCGCCGGTTTCAAAGCCAAGCCGACCGGAAATGGAGAGAGGCGTCGGTGGAGAGAGGCATTGGATCTGGCTCTCCACTCGGGATCTCAAGTTAGGAATGCCATGCAGAAAACTCAATCCTGGGTTTCTAGGCCCTGACTCCAACGAGAAGCATCACCGGAGTTCTAAGTCTGGGGTAGAGTTGGATGTCTTGAGACAGGGGTGGGGACTGCTGCATCATTAGGTGCGCCACCTACCATTGAGGAGTGTGCACAATGTCAGAAACCTAGATGCGAGATGCATGTGTTTTTCATGCTCATTGCGTGAGAGTTGGCAGCCCTGTTTTCTTGCAGGTGCACGCGCAGAGCTTACTACTAGTGGTCAGTGCACACACGCACACCAACAACCGCGTCTCATAGCAATGTTTGCATGCGTTTTGCCATGCTCACAGTAGTCTATTATTGGCCAACTGGGCTGTGATTGGAATACGGGACTGGAGCTGCCCTGGAAGGGACAATATTTCACACATATTTCACCCATATTTCAGGATGTCCCAGACAATTTGGGGCAGTTTGCAACCCTAATTTACTCTCAGCCAACAGCTTCGAAGCACATGTTGTAATTGAGAGAGTACTGTACCACTTACTCCACACGCAAAGCCTGGGAGGCCAGTCCTGCTGCGCACTTCAATAGTTTTTAATTTGAGTGTAATTTATCACAGATGCGGGCTGGTAACGGTCGGAATGTTAATGGGCTTGGGTGGGTGTGCAGGACTTTGTGCTGTCTTGGTCTGGCTGTCTCAGATTGACATAGTGGTCAAGAGATTTGAACTGTTTTCTCTCTCTCCCTCCTCGCTGAAAATATGCCTATTAACAGTGATGCTCTTGTTCTCTCTCTCTCTGTCTCTCTCTCTCTGTCTCTCTCACTGTCTCTCTATTTTTAGGTATTTCATCTAACTGTATTAGTTCATAAATCTGTTATTTCTTCATAATGTCTGTGTTCTATTGTTCTTGCCCTAATGAACAACAGGCTTGATATCTTTGGCAGTGTGTTGTAATCACATACCACTGCAGACATCAAGATGTCAGAAACTTTTAAGCACTTGTTCGTATTATTATTACTGTTTTGCCAGATGATTTTGGGACCAGCCAGTACCGTCATGTCAGTCCTCAACAGCACACATAAGTCAAGGGATTCTTTTTTTTTTCAGTCTCGGTCTCAGTTAGGAAATATTTTTAATTGTTGTGACCATTACTGCACTTGAACAGAGACTGTAATGACTGTAAAATTAATTATTTGTTCATTCATATGCAAAATTCATTTACATTTTTAATATTTTATATTTTTACAGCAAAAATGTGTGTGATTGATATAGATTAATTATTCAAAGAGCTTGTTTTAATTGCATGACGCCCCATATACAGGTGCTGGTCATAAAATTAGAATATCTTCAAATTGTTGATTTATTTCACTTATTCCATTCACTATATCACTATATCATTCCACACAGACTGATATATTTCAAGCGTTTATTTCTTTTAAATTTGATGATTATAACTGACAATTAATGAAAACCCCATTTCAGTATTTTTAAAAAATTAGAATATGTAAGACCAATACAAAGAAAGGATTTTTAGAAATTTTGGCCAACTGAAAAGTATGAACATGAAAAGTATGAGCATGTACAGCACTCAACACTTAGTCACTTAGGTGTCTTCAATAGTGAACTTTTTCACAAGATTCTAATTTTCTGAGATACTGAATTGGTGTTTTTAGTTCTTAGTTATAATTATCAAAATTATGAAAGAAATAAACACTCAAATATATCAGTCTGTGTGCAATGAATGTATATATTATTATTATTATTATTATAGAAGTTTCACTTCTTAAATGGAATTAGTGAAATAAATAAACTTCATAATAATACATTTTAATCATTGGTTACGTCACAGAACGCGTGTCAGCATCAGCCAATCAGAGGCAGAGACTGCATTGTGTATACAAGCGCGCACAGGGAGAGGAAAAAAACTTCGACTTCTATCAGGCAGAGTCAACTAGTGCCTCTGAAGTCGAATAGTCGACTTTTGTGTTAATGCCCTAATATATATACAGTAGTACAGTGTGGAAATATGTGGTCCATATAGGAGTGCCTCTCTATTCTAAGTGCCTCTTAACCCTTTCACAAGTACATTCTGATTCCATCGTGAAGAATCAGTCACTTATTAAACTATTATTAGTCTTGAAGCACTAAGCAAAGCAGAACTGACTTGATACCACCTGGTATTAATCATAGTGCTAATTATACACTGATGTAAATGTGATGCAAATTTAGAAAGATACTTCATGCTCAGTAATGTGCATAACACGATCTTATCAAAGTGTTTAGTGTGTTAATTAAACGAATAAAACAAATATTACTGCTTTTCACATAACATGCCTCCATTTATGCCCTACTACACATCCTAATAAATAAAATGTCATAATATATTAATCATTAAATATTCTGTTGCTTCTTTCTCTCACTCCTTCCACTCCAGTAAATTGTAATTAAGTGTTTTATTCTTCAGTTCAGTGCCTTTGCTTCTGTCGCTATTTGCAGAGCAACTGTTGAATCAGCTCTGCTCTTTTCGCTGCAAGACTTAATGGGACGGTTTCCTGGAAAGGCATTAAGCCAAGTGCTGGATTACATAGTGCTGTAAACAGAGCTATTTCCATGAAAAGGAAATATTAGTTCAACACTAGGCTTAATCCCTGTCTGGTAAACCTGTATCAAAATCCGAATAAGAAAAGTACAACTCTATTTATTCCAAACTGTTGATTTGTTTTTGTTTGTGTTTTATTAGTTCTGTTCACACTATTTTATTTTTGTGACTGAACATTTTATCCACTTTTCTTATCAGAAATAAACAGTTTCTACTTTAGCTATCTTTTCATTGCTTTATAAAACATGTTGCTTCAGTGGTTTCAGTGTTTTTTTTCCCAATAAATTAATATTAATATTTCACACACTAGAAATAATAATACCACATTTAAGAAAATCAATCAATGTCTTATTTTGCTGTCTTAGAGTTAATAATAAATGTTTATGTACTTAAAGAAAGTATATTTTTCTGAAATCTTTTTGAATTAAATGAAAGTAACCATAAATTAGGATGTTTGTTTCCAGTAAAGTCTTTATTGTAATTTCCCAAAGAGGTCTCAAAGTGTATCACTTTATGGGCGGGACTTTAACACACACCTACTTTCAAGAGAGTCAATATATTTATTAATAAGCCTCAAACAGGGGTGTTGTCTCAGTCAGAGGTCTACGCTAAACCCTACGCTTACCCTACGCTAAACAAGGTTGTTCTTTCCCTCCCCCAGAGAACGTCATGTAAGTTATATTTTTCTATTAAGTATTAAGTTTTGTCCATTTTTTAAAAATATACCTGATGAAACATGTTAATACAATAAAAATATGCAATTTCTTGTTTTGCTAACAGTGCATTTTAAGAATTTATTGTAGAAATATTTATAGTAGAATAATTTCTCTGTATGACACCACATGACTTCTACATGTTTTATTCACCTCCAAATATGAATCTGAGATATAGATAAATATAGATAATAGACAGATAAAACATATATAACATGTAAAACATATCTAAATACAACACATAGATAAAATATACACAGATACAAATAGCATAGATATAAATGTGAATGTAGTTAAATGAAATATTAATTGAAGACTGTCCTATAGTTATGTAGCTTCATTAAAAATTAATCATGAAAAATTAATTTCTATTTAAAAGAAAAGTTACATTATCTCTGTAACAGTGGCATGCACAGACTTTGGTAGGACCTGGGCTAAAGTGTCTCTAAAGGGCTTTTTGGGGGGGGGGAGGGGAAGTCCTGGAAGAGTTTAAAATGTTTTGAATGTCTCTTGACCGGTTTAAATGATCAGTACTCTGCCCCTAATCAGCCAGTCACAAAGTTTTATATGAGCGCACTGTGCCAGATATTAATGGATGTTTTGACACTGGAGCGGTTCCGAAACTCAACGCCATCTCGGACAAGAAGCGTATTTTGGCTATGAAAAAATAATACAAAGAAGAACAATAGTGTGATTGCATCATATGATAATAATAATAATAAAACTTTATAATACTAATAAAATGTTATGTCTCTATGATGCACATGAGTACTTTTTTGCATTTCAATGCCACATACATATTTAGATACACCCTTATATGAAAATGATAGTACAGATGAAGATACTCTGTGTGGTATTCAGCTGATTTTTACTAAACATGTTTTATTTGCTTTTTATGCGAGAATGAGACCACACCTAATTCCAATAAATACATCTTAGGTTTAGGGTTAGGGCTAAAGGTTAAGGATAGGCTAATGTTAGGATTAAGATTATGGGTTAGGGATAGGGTTAGGGTAAGGGTTAGGATTATGATTAGGGTTAGGGTTAGGATTAGAGTTAGGGATTAGGATTTTGTATTTGTACTTAACAAACAGCCAATTTTCACTATATATTGACAGATATTTGAAGAATGTTCCTGCTTGTTAAAAAAAAAAGAGGAACACAAATGTGTAATAAACAGATCTGGTGGATCACATAAATACACACCATCTCTTAATAACCTATTAATAGATATTTTTCTTTTCTTAAACAGTCTGATAAGTCTACTGGTCAAGAATGGGTTCACAGACAAGAACTCTGTTCTCCTGGCTTTGCCTTCAAGGTAAAGATCTGAATACTCATTGAAATTATAGAAATAAATATATGATGTATACATGTAATAAATAAAAACCATGCATTTCTTATCATTCTGGAGGAAATTGCTTATGCTATGACTGCACAGATACACAGACACAAGAACATAATAATATAAATGTAAAGTCAAAATAATACTCTCTAGAAAATACTGGGTACTAAACACAGTATATATGCTATAAAAACTAAATTCTGTGGGTCAGTGAGAGAGGTTTTAGTACTGTAAATAAATAAATCCAGTTACTGCTAAAGCAGTCTGCTACACAAACAGTGGGTTAGAGTTTGCAGTCTTTACTAGTCCCTAGGATATTGTTTCATAAGGGCATTAATATATGACTCTGTCCTGCAGTGATCTTTGCTTCCGTGTATTCTGATGTGTGGAAGGCAAATGTTGTCAGTGAAATCAACGGGCTGCAATCATCCTGTGTTGTACTGCCCTGTACATTCAACTACCCTGGAAAACATGTCCCAGATTCACGTATGAGAGGAATCTGGCACATGGAGAGACAGGCAATCATCTATCATGATGATCAGAGTCAAGTGACAGACAGCTTCAAAGGGCGGACAAAACTGCCTGGCCGCCTGGGTGACAAAAATTGCACTCTGGAGATAGAGGGAATCAGGAGCCATGAAAATGGGCCCTTCTGCTTCAGGTCTGAAACCCCGGGTGGAGAAAAGTATTCTTTCGTGCAAAACTGTGTGACCATTTCCGTAATTCGTAAGTATGGCTGAACAATGACCATCTGCAGTTTTTGTCCTGCTATGATTTGTTTTCCTGCTCATACTCGTAGTGGTATAAAGGGCAAGATTGGGTCTAATCAGGATAATGCTGTTGTTGTACTTGCTGTGCAGTGGAGGCCCCAAAACCAACGCTGGAAAAAACCGAAACCTTGGAGGAGGGGGTTCCTGCTTCACTCAAATGTTCTGTTGAACACACCTGTCCCTCTCACCCCCCCACCCTCATCTGGAGCCACTTGAATGAAAAAGCCTTTGTGAACCACAAGGACCGGGGCAGTGGGAGATGGGAAGTGGAGTCTACACTGACGTTCATTCCGACAGGCGAGGATGATCACAAAAAAATTAACTGCATGGCCAGTTTCCACGGCAGCAAGAGTTCCGAAACCTCCACCGTCCTTTACGTGAAGCGTGAGTCCCTTCACCTCCACAATTTGAAACTGTGTGAGAATAGAGAGGATCACACTTCACATTAAAATCACCAGTTAGTTATTCATCATATGTCATATCAAATACACATTATTATTTAATATCATGTATAACCAGGGGTTGACATAATTTGCTGTAGTACTCTAATGAGTACCAACATGAATCAATTGGTACACACCAAAACTAAAATTTTTTGGGTTTGGGGTGCGCGCAGAGGTCTGTGTCTTTGGCCGTGAAGTCAAGGGGCGGGGCGGGGCGGGGCGGGGCATGCAGTATGAAGTTACTCAAATTAGGTATGCATTTGCTCTGTGAATACTGAAAACTGCCGTGCATTTGCATACCACAGATGCCAATTTGTCCTTGCGTACCACTTATGTCAATCCCTGTGCAGGGCCAGACTGGAACTAAAAAACAGCCCTGGACTTTCTTCACTGCGTCTTGGCTGTGGTTTGGGGGTGGTGGTGGTGGTGGGGGTTGATGCGTTGGTTTGGGGTGCATGCAGAGGTCTGCATCTTAGCTAAGAAAGACAGGCTGACGGGCGTGCACCGGACAGCCATTCTGGACTTTTCCAGAACGTACAGATTGCCAGTCTGCCCCGTCCCTGTGTAAAACACTACTTAGTAACTAAGTACTAATTTGAAACTGGCAGTTAACACGGTAAACTGAAAGTTTGTCTTTAGTGAGTCATTTATTTACTCATTAATGTAAAGTGTCCACTTGACACTCGTGAAAACAACACAGCACAGCACACAGTGTGAGCAGCTCAGAATTCTTTTCTGCATGTAACCCATTCACCAACTCCTTAAGGCCAGTTGCTCAAAGGAGTACACCATCTGCCCAGTGAAGCAGTGGGCTGTTTCACTGGGCGTATGTAGGGACAATACTTTGCTCAAGGGTACCTCAGTGATGACACTAGTAGTGTTGGGATTCGAAACCACAACCTTCTGATTGTAGAGGCAACGCCCTAATCTCTAGGCCACCAGCTGCCCATCTATCATGTATTATTATGTATGTAATCAGTTACTTAGTAATATCGAATGTTTAATAAAGAGATCAATAGCTTATTATTTATTTTTAATTTGTGACCTTTAAAGTGTTACCCTGCAAGCACGGAAAGAGCAAAACTCAGAAATACATGTAAACCTTCCACAGGTCATTCCCATGTTTCTGTTGCTTGAAAAAATGAAAGATATTTATTCAGTTAAAAGTTTATTTACTTTAAGTAACTTTAGTATCTTCTAAAATCTTCTTTCAGGTGAAGCAAATATTTATCACATCATAATTCCAGCTGTGGCTGTGCTCGGAGTGGTTCTTTTCTCCGGGGGTGTGTGTTACTTCATGAGCAAGAAATATAAGTGAGTCTAAGGATTGTATTTTATATTGTATATATATGTTGTATATATTGCATATGACATTATTTACGTTTCTTTATTACAGCACATTTTCAAATTCATTATTTCTTTGTTTACTGGTTATTATCCCATCCGAATGTCTTTTGTCTGTGTAACATCTATCAGTCAGTGCCAACTGTAATATCTTTAAATTAACCATCAGGAGACAGATTCAGGAGCTCCAGTCTGGAAATGGGTGAGAAAATGCCTCTTTGACTTTTTTTAAGTTAATGATTGTTTTAAAACTATGAAAATTGGGGATTATGGAAAATACATTTAGATAAATACCAGTATGGTCATCACAGTAACCCACACACCCTACGAGTCAATATGTAATATGAAAAAAAAATTCAGTATTTTTGAAAGATACTGCATATCTCAGTCAGTAGGAAAATACCATTTCTGTCTTTTACTAGCAGCTCAAAAGCTTTGTATTATTTTATGACAATATGTAATTATAGCTATTGAGATACTGGGACATCCCCGTTCAATGGCCGCTAGATTAAGCCATAGGGGACACTTTTTGTGACATAGGTGTTAGCCGGTCAGGGTTTTAGCAAAAAGTGCTATTATGTTTTCATTGGTTCTGCTCTGCACACGGTTCTGTGTATATGGTTCCTGAGTTCTTGTTTTGGTTGTCAGTCCACCCTCACGCTACCCTTCATTGTACCAGTAATATGTGTTTTGGCCATTGAGCCTCCCTTTAACTTAACTGTAGGCGATCAGAAATGATAGAACAGTGTTATAACCTTATCTTTGTTTTTGTCTTGTGCATAGAATTTGGAGTCGTATGTCCAGAATGTCCCAAAGGTAAGCAAACTACTGTTGTTAATTTTTTCACATGGTTTAATAGTATATGTGCCTGAATGGATGACTACTTTTGAGTTTCTGTTAAATATTTACTGACTGTATTCCCTGATTCTGTCATCAACAGGTTCAGGTCAGTGGATCAACACTTTCAAGCAGAGCAGGAAGGAACAGGGCTTTGAATATTACTATTTTAATTAATTGATATAAATAAGGACGCACAGACAGACTTTGGGAGAA
This sequence comes from Brachyalestes nurse, assembly GCA_037974405.1. Lineage (NCBI taxonomy): Eukaryota > Metazoa > Chordata > Actinopteri > Characiformes > Alestidae > Brachyalestes > Brachyalestes nurse. The sequence continues at coordinate 14,550 of JBBPCY010004683.1, forward strand.
TTCATGTGTATTTTTAATACTTTAAACAAACATAAAGAATCCACCGTAATTTAGATGAGTTTTCTTGCTGCAGCTGAACTTAAAAAGAAGCGAGACGCTCAGCTTTTCATTCCCCAGGCTGCATTGGTGCCATGAGACCTCCCGTAGTCAATAAGTTTTCAAGAATGGATACAGTTTCTCTCAATCTCCTTACTTTAAGGAGAGGTCAGCTTCAGTCTGTGGAGATACGATCACTGTTGCCAACTCACAAGACTCACACAGTTTTCTACCACTTGACCCAGCTCGCGATGTGGTTTGCTTGACTTGGCTTCCAGCCTTCTTCTTGAGGTCTCACTGGCACAGTCCCGACAAATCAAGGGAAAACAATGGTGTCCACACAAAGGGTATCAGGACCGACTGGGATCTAAATACACAGACTCTCACACAGCCAACCAATCACACAACGTGGACACTTAGCTTCAATCATTCACTCAATACAACACAGGTGGACTTGTGATTAAGAACCCGTCAACCCAGCCTTTCCCTGGGTTGCCAGATTCTTACTCACAATTCACTCACCCATGCAAACTACCTGAACCTAGTATTCTGCCCTGCACCTAGTATTCTGGTGACGAACTGCGCGATCCAGATAGCGCCGGTGTAACAGGATCGTGGTAGCTAAATATCATTTAAGGATATCAGAGCTTTCTCTGTATTTGATTAATACTTCAGTGGTTATACAGTCAAAGATTATGCAAAAGTGCTCAGTTGTTTTATAGATAAAGTCATATCTAGACTTTAATTTTAGCATCAAATTCAGAGATGTACTTTTCATTGTAGTAAAAAGGAAGTTTGAAATGAAACATGCATGAATATTTAGAACAAAATCTGACTGAGCCAGAAAGTAGATTAAGGATTAGACCACATCTTACTAATATGTGTCCAAGAGACCTGATCTGACCTGATCTGATACTGAGAATGTCATCTTATGTGTGCTTGAGAATAATTCTTAAAAATGAAGGATTCCATAATGCTCTCACAATTATATCTTCACATATTATTTATAGATGTAGGTTTGATGAGGCAAAGGTTAAAATGTTCAGAAGAATAATATAATTGTCAGGGCTGGGGTCTGACAGTGGGTGATCGCTAGGGCTCACCCTTATTTATGTTTGTTAATAAGTTTTGGTTTGAGCTTTTATTTTGATATGTGTTCCTTGGATTAGTCACTGTTGGTGATTTGTTACTTTGTATTTGTGTTCACCTGTGTGTAGTTAGAGTTAAGTGCTTGTGTTTGTTTATTGGTTCTTTGGGGTTTGTGTTTCAGTATTTAAGGGGTTTGTGTTCTTTCTGTGGTTGTGGTTTCACTGTTGTTTTGGAGCTGTTGTTTGGAAGAGAATCTAAGTTTGAGAAATAGCCTCGGCCCTGTTTTGTGTTTCTGTTTAGTTCTGAAATAAACAAGAAAGCAAAGTATGGAAGCCAGTCGTTATGCCTCCTGCTTTTGGGCTTCACCCGGCGACACG
>JBBPCY010004739.1:0-16045 GCA_037974405.1 Brachyalestes nurse
TTTGTTGTGGCTTTACAGTCCTACTAGAAATGTACCAATACTGACTTGATACTTTTTCTATAAAAAGTTTTAAGCTTTAAAATGGGTTAAATATCTAAAAATGCTGTTCCTTATTTTTCCCCTCCGATAACCGATAACAGCATTTTCGTCTGTTGTCTGCCTGATCCCACACCTGGTATCGGATCAGTGTAATTTCTAATAATGTCACAATTAAATGCAATCAAAAACGACCCAATTAATCATCTCACCTGTAAGCAAAATTACATTTGAGCTTGAGCTGCAACCTCAGCCGGATGAAAAAGAAGCTTGAGCCATGTGCTCCTCACTAGCCATACATTAAAATGTGATATAAAACGAAAGTGCACTTTTCACAACACTCCAAGAGACCAGGGAAGTGATTATCATGTGTGAATTTTTTTTCAGGAACATGATTAAATCTCTCAGAATGCTGCTGTAAAGTTTCTAATGCAGGTCGTGATAGGACAAAGCTGTAATCGAATAAATCAAAAAAGTGTTCCTGCTGCATTTTCCCCTCAAAACATGAGAAGGAAATAATTTGCTTTCGACACCACAGTAAACCTGCATGTGAAATAAATCACCATGTGGAATAATTTTCATCAAACCGAGAACGCAGGAAGCAAATTCCAAAGCGAATCGCTTTATATCTACCTTTTCTATTCTAGTTTCTCTTTCCTTTACATCTGAAGACAAAGGTGCTGGCACAAGGCCTCAGACTGCCCTTCATTCTAAAAGGACCCCCATCTTTGGTGATCTTCTTAGCCAAGAGAGCACTTGCAGGCCTTCAGCTCTACACTTAACAGAGAGGAACATGCAAGAATCAATATCCTCCAGTATCCTGTGTCTCTCACTGGACTTGATTCAGCTGATGAGAAAGAGGCAGAATGAGCTTTTAAGCGCATCAGTCCGCCACGGGAGAGACAAGGCTATCAAATCATCGATCCTACAGCTAGAGACACCACACTTCCTATCCGACCCCAACCACAATCAGGGAGAGTAATATATTTATCAAGCAAAAAAACTAAATCCCAGCAGGAACTTGTATGGGGCTCAAACTATTTTTGCTGAACCTTTCTGTATAAAAATTGCAGCAGTAAAGACTGAAGAGCTCTCAAAATGCCACCACTTAAAATCAAAATCAAATTAAAAAACATTTTCAATTTGTTGTACTAGCTAGACAACTCTCTACAACAAATGAGACTATTTTGGGCTTCCCTAGTACAAAAGACAAAGCCCCACCCGCTACAGGGTTCTTTAGTTTGTCCTGAAGAGGAACTCTTTTTGAGTATCTATTTTCAATACAAAAGTGAGCTATATCCTTGCAGAGGAAAATTCTCTAAGCATCCTCCAAACCCAGCACAAAACAGATGAGCACTGAGTGTTTTTGACATAAATGCTACTAAATATACTGCATAAAACTAAAAAGAATAAATGCTAATACCGTTCTACAGTAAATAGTGATGTTATGTTCAGTATATCAGTGAGTTCTTGTGGAAGTCCAGTATTAGTTTTCATCAGAAACCTGGTTTGACCTGGTCAGTCCTTCATTAAATTAAATCAGGAGCTGCTGAAGGAGTTTCACAATCCAAACAACGGTTGGAGGAACCGAGGAGGAATCTGGAACCGAACCTGTGTTCTCCTCACCACCTCACACAGTATCAACTACTTTTACACACAGAACAAATCTTGATTTCTTTTTTGTTTGTATTTATTCTAATGTTAACTTTGCTGGGAGAAAGACAGATTAATTATCACATGCTGAGAAAAAATGGGTTTAAACAACTTGTATAGGGGCATAAGACTTTCACACAGTACTGTATATTTTATTAAAAATATATACCTATTTTTGCATGTGTGTTATTTCTAAATAAAGTAACCAGAGCTCCATTGTCAATGTGATTTCACCAACATCTCCCATCATTTCCTGTTCTGTCCTAGCACACTAAAAAGATCTGAAGCTACAGCATTGTGCTTTAGCACTGTACCACTGCTCTAGGTCATGCAAAACCTTCAGCAAGTCTATGTGAGGCACTCGCATTACACTGCCTGGAGCAAAAAAACATGTTTTTTTATGCTTGCAGCTTTAACATTCAAATCTTAATGTGTTTCGAAGCACTTCTGTAGGTCTCCTCCAGTCAGTAGCACCGCAGCATCACTAGGAATCTGAAGGTTTTCAGTCATCTAGGTCACTGTATTGTATAGTAGAAGTAAGTCAAGGTTATTGGCTGAGCTGCTGAGCCGCTGTCAGATGACTGTTGAAATGTCCTCGCCGTACTAATGCAAGTCCAGTAGCCTTGACTTACAAGAAGTATACCTTTCAGAGACTCGGATGATCTGATGAACTGCATTGGATGAGTAACCTTGACTTACAGATAACAGACAATATGCTAGAGCTGGTGGTGCATGTAAGTCTTACATTTTATAACAGAATTGCTTCATATTACACAAATTAATCAAAAGACCTACAGCAATATTAATCTGTGTTTGTTATTGGTCATTTGTGCCTTCCAGCCTTCTGCAATAATGTGGTATTGCGATAAAAAAATTAAATTAACAGCATACTGTGCAGCAGCCTTACTTCACACTGATGGAGCTGACGGACTTTTGTGGCTAATATTCATTGAGTATGTTGGTACATCAAGCATATCTCGTCCGCTCCTGCTTCGCCCAATCAGCAGCTCTGTCACATACGGCATGTTGGGCTGATCGCGGAGGATTGGACGACGAGCTGGATGGGAGGGGATTCCCTCGGTTTAAGGATTCTGCTCGCGTTTGAGAGCCAGGGCGGAAAAGTGTCTGTTCTTACCTCGTCTAAAGCTCTCTTTACCCGTGGGCGAAGACAGAAAGAGATAGAGAGCGAAGGGAAGAGGCAGAGGGAATAATGAGCCACACTCCTGCCTTGGTGAAGAGAGGAGGATTATTGTCAGATTAAGCGGCGCGGTCTCCGACTTTGGTGAACTCAAACAGCGGTGTCTACGCCCCTGTCGTCGGGGGCAACAGGGCCACGTCTAGGTCATCGCCGAGCCGAGTGCACCCCAAGGTGAGACGCGTCTCAGCGTTCAAAGTCAAAGCCGGGAATCAAAGAGGAAGCCGTCCTTTTTATTCCTAATTAACTTCAGAGAGGGCATATCCGCTCAGGTCCTAGAGCACAAAGAGAACAGCTTAAAAATACAGTCGGAAAAGTTTCCTCCTGAGGACGTTCAGGCTGAAGCAGATCAGGCAGCGCTCTCGGGGTCAATGTTACGCCATGACCTGACAAAGACCCTTTCGAGATCTAAGTAATGTCTAACATCACAATATTTCAGTCAAGGGTCCACAATATGACCCCCTCCCTCCAGCTGATTAAAGGAAATCACCAATAATTGTCTCCCCCCACTCAACCACAAAGCCTCCACACCAGCCCTTTTGAACCGGCAGAAAGACAGAATGGCATGTTTAATTACAAACAGTGCATAATTAGTCTCGTTTTTAATTTGATTTAGAGTATTTACTATGAATAAAAAAAACCTGTATGCAGAGTTTTTGATGGCTGTTTTCAAACAGTGTCAAAATATTGTGATATGTATTGTGTATTGTGAAAAGTATTGTGATGTGATATTGTTTCCATACTGCCCACCACTAAGGCAGCATTATGCAAATGAATGTTCATTGTGTGCTTTGAGCATCCTCAACAACCTCAGATGTTCCAGAGTTTCTGTGGGTGTTTTGATGAGTCTGGCTATTTGTGGGATCCAACAGTAGCTTTGCTCAAAATAAAGTCAGACAGTAATTTCATTACATCAATGTGTTTTGATCTCAATTCATAATAATATAATAAGAATATGGTATTTTGTCCATGCCATGCAGCCCAATGGAGATATCTGCAGGATTATTAAGTAATAGTGGTACATTATATGTCCAAATGTACATACAGTATATATGGCATTTCTGTTTTATACATATTTCCATTTTATACATTTCACTTCAGTCTCCTACATGCTCTACTACATGTTCGCACCACGCAGGTACAACAAAACCACGTCCTCAGATGCTGAGAATGATCCAAATAGGTACAAGACATCCCAAAAAACATCCATTCAATGGCTTTGGGACGAGTTGGATGAGTGACGTTTGTGATCCAGAGCTGACCATCCTACATCAGTTCCTTTCCTCACTAATGCTCTTGTGACTGAATGCAATCAAATCCTCACCCTAACTTCCAGTGTAAAGTCTTCCCAGCTATCAGAATCTATTAGAAGAAACATTCAGCCACACCCCAAGTCTTCCCAGCTATCAGAATCTATTAGAAGAAACATTCAGTTACTAAACATCCAGCATTTCATTCCCATTTTTGGTTTAAAACACACCTACTTTCAATTTGTAATTTAAAAAGGTGTTAGAAAAACAACTATTTTTAGTAGTAGATATCAAATTTGAAGTATTAGTATATGGGATGAATAAAATATTTTACCAATACTCAGGCCTACTCATGCCTGCCATGAGACTCTTTAAGGCTAATATGGTAAAGTGGTCCAGAATCCAATATGAGCAATATAAAAATGTATTGTCAACATTACTCCTGAAAATCTACAGCACACACACAGACTCAGAATATGTGAAATGACTCAGTAGAAACCTTGTGCTATAACGTTTCAAGCTGAGATCTGAAACAGCTAAAACCCATCTAAAAAAAAGGGACTAAAACAGACACTATGGGTTACTCTTCTAACCACAGACACTGTGAGTTAGAAGAGATTATTTTTTTTAAAGAAATAAAGTCGCAGACTGGAGCTTCGTTAGTATTCAGAGGCGGTTTTATGAATTTCATGTATCTCAGGATAAGTGGAGACGGAATCCACTCGCGGCTCAGTTTGAGCCGCGCGCTACAACAATTATTCAAATGGGGAGAATTTGCGCTTATTACAAGCCGTCTCAATGCACAGCAGCGGGGTCGGCATCATCCCTCAGAGATCCTGCTTAATATATGGTACAAAGTAGAATGACAGTTGTTGGTCATTTCTATATAAATAGCTCGACAATAGAGATGGGTCATAATAGGGCTGGGCCATATGGCCTACAAATAATATCACAGTACTTTTAGGCTACATACACAGCATCCACTATACGGACAAAAGTATTGGGACGCCTGACCATTACACGAACAGGGACTTTACAGGGACTTGAATGACACTGCATTCAAATCCATAGACTTTAATATGGAGTTGGTCCCCCTTCCACTCTTCTTGGAAGGCTTTCCACAAGAATTTGGAGTGTCTGTGCCCATTCATTCTATGGAGCATTTATAAGGTCAGACACTGATGTTGGACAAAAAGTGTGTCCACAAAACTGGGAGCATGGCGTTGTCCAAAATGTCTTGGTCTGCTGAAGCATTAAGTTTGTCCTTTACTCGAAGTAAGGGCACTAGACCTGAAAAACGGGTGTGTCCCAATACTTTTGTCCATATTGCGTATCTTGATATATGTGAATCTCCTCTAAATCACCTCATAAATGCTTGACCTAACCCTTTGATGAGTCTAGTAAGTCCTTCCCACATCTGCTTGCATAAAAACATTCTTGTTTTAATTAATTCATGGTTTCTATAATAACAATTTTAAACTTGAATGCAAAAAGGAGGTTTTCTCCAGATACAAAAACACATTTGCACATCACACACTCCCCCTGGAGAGTGGCCTGGATGGGCAGACGAGTGTGTGTGACATACAGCTCTGTGCAAAAGTCTTACACACTATGTAAATTGTTCAAAAGCATCTCTAGGCCAGCAAAGTTAGCCTTGGAATAAACGCAAATAAACAAGAAAGTATCATACAAAGTATCAAGATTTGGTCTGTTCGTAAAAAAAAACAGGTTTCTGATGAAACTACAAGTAATACTGGACTTCCAACAAGGAACACACTGATATACTGAACATAAAATTTCTATTTTATAATGTTATTTATTTATTCTTCTGCTTTATTTGGTATATTTAGTAGTATTACTGTGAAAAAAACACTCACTGTTGATCTAAACAGTTTTAAAATAGTAATTTTGCAGGTGCTGCACAGTACTTAAAAAAGTGACACTTTGTATCATTTACTACATTAAATAAGACACAATATATTGAGTATTTTCGATATATCGCCCAGCATTAGTGTGTATTCAGTTTCACTCGAGTTACTGACGTGTTTGTGAATCATTTCATAGATGGAAAACATGGTTTAAATGTCATGGGAAGAGTAAACTGTAGAAATGAGAGTTTAACTGCATGGCAGCCTAAATTACAATGTAATGTGTCATTGCCATTTCACCTTAGCATTTCATGCTTCATGTGCTGCTTATAATCTGTGAGCACCACATGCATTAGACTTACTGAGCTCATTTTTCTTTATTATATTTCTGCACTGTTTTGCTTTTCCAGGTCAAACTCTCTTTTAAAGTCAAGGGAAGACAGATCTCTGTTATTTTATTCCATTTTTAACTTCATGTGTTAACAGAGCTCTAATTATAGACAGACAATCTGCTTAACTTGCTCACCCACTTTACCTACTTTATACACTATATGGACAAAAGTATTGGGACACCTGACCATTCCATCAACAGGGACTTTAATGATAATGCATTCAAATCCATCCATTAATTCAGTAATTAAGAAGTGTGTACCAATACTTTTGTCCATATAATGTAGCTACCTAGCAAAATCTGCCAACAAAAAGCACTCCTTTGATAAAATACGATCTCTTTAGAGGATTTGGTGATGTGAATGTTGCGCTTGTATGTATGGCATGCACTTGTTTCTATTAGTTTGTGATTTCACAGCGCTGAAGCTCATTTTTAATTACAGTCATGTGTATCTTTAAAGGAGTAACCATTTCAAACAGTATCTTAAAAAATGAATATTCAAAAACGTATGTTGTAAGAACTACATTGCAAATACACACTTCTGTCTCCTCTAAGCCTCTCTCATTTGCAACCTTTGTTGGACAACTCATCATTATAACTAAGCACCTGAGTAAATCCTATCAGTGTAAAAAAGGTGGGGCTCATGATATTACTCAAACTCAAGTTATTATCATTATCATTATTATTTGGTCTTAGTTTGCATATAAAGTCAAGAGTTTGTGTTTTGGGGCCTAATTAGGTTAGATGGACCTTTACAGTTGTACTACAGTCATAATAACATATAAAAATATCAAACAGGATTCTCTAACATGCAATCTGAAAACTGATGTATCGTGCCACGTACTATTTTATGCCTTTTTTCTCTTTAAACAGGTCTGTTTGGTATCAAACTAGCCTCAAATTAAAATGTTAGGTGCACAAAGCACCAAAGAGCATCAATACAGACCATTTCAACAGTACTATGATGACGTGGATGGGAGGACACCTCCAATAAACAGCCCCTCCACATTTATAAGATCATATCTGAGTGATATGTTCACACACATATCGTCTGTATAGCTACAGAGGTTCTGCACACACTGGACACCCAGCATGGCCACACACGGCTGTGTTTGCACAGACAACAGCGACACACGAGCGATCTGACTTGAGTCATGTGCTCAGATCGGAGAGGGAGAGATTCCTCCAGGATTGCCTCTCTACCTTTTCTCGTCCCTTTCTTCCCCCTCCACTCTAACCTATTTAGTTATCTTTATGAAGCCCTGCAGAACAGCTTTAAACAATACAGAGACAGACAGGGTGCAATCGGCAGCTTAGTTCCCATCACTAACTGTGAATTCTATTAAAGAAATGAGAGAAATCAAAGAGAGAGAGGGAGAGAGAGAGAGAGGCTGAGACTATCTATGTATCTGTCTGTCCATCCATCTCTCTATGGTTCTGTATCGAAATCTCGGTACACAGGAGTGGTTTGTTGTGGTTTGCGAGTCGAGTCATTATTCTCTCTCCTTCCGCCCTCACCTCTCTCTCTCCCTTTCTCTCTCTCTCGCGCTCTCTCTCTTCTTTCTATCGTCCTTCTGTCTTTTTTCTCTATATATCTCTTCCCACTTTACTATTCTTTTGCTGGATTAAATACATCTATGTCTCTCACTCTTTCTCTGCGTGACTGTCTTTCACTCCTCCTCTTTCTCTCCGTCTGTCTAAATGTATATTTATTTTCTTTAGGTGTCTCTCTCTCTGTATTATGAGGTATTGCTACTCGAAAATAGAGGCTAATTGTTAATTTTAGCTGCTAACGGCTGAAAATAAAGGTCATTTTTCAGACAAAATCTGTCACTCCACCTACCTCTCTCTCTCTCTATCACTCTCTCCTTATCTCTCTCTCTCTCTCTCTCTCTCTCTCCTCTTCCTCTGGAAAGAAAGATAAATAAAAATGGATAGCGTACTTTCAGAAGACACTCTCTCTCTGTCTCTCTTTCCCTCGTTCTCTCTCTCTCTCTCTCTCTCTCTCTTAATTTCCAAACAATATTTCCCACCTCCTCCGCTACGACTGGGGAGTCTCGTCCCGCCTCCTGGCAGAGTCTGGATTTCCAGCGCTGTGATTGGCTAATTACCCGTCGCTATGTGATACAGGATTGGCCAGCTAGTTCACAATAGCCTCTAAGAAGCCAATCAGAGACCAGAAGGCGGGACCTTTCTGAATACAGGTGGAAGAAAAAAAAAATTAAGGGCTCGCGCCGTATCGGTCACATTCACAATTAAAACGAATCTACTTAAAGCTAAATGCGTTTTAATGAACAAAATTTCACATTAATAACAAATATTACTCAATAATAACATATGTAAACGTTATAACGACACCAATACGTTCAAACTTCACAAACAGTAAATAACAAGGCGTCAGAGAGCCAATTTTAAAGTAGTTTTTCACTCAAATACACCAAAAAACATGAACATTTACCTCATGGGGTGTTAGCCTCGGTGCTATTACCTCACAGACTCGTGAAGGGAGCTGTAACTGACTGCTTGAGGTGAATTCGATTAAAAAAATTGAAGAAAATTTGAAGGAAATAATTCTGTAGCCTATTTTACTTCATTATTTATTACATTTTTTTGAATAAAAATGAGATAACAAACATTCAGTGCTCGTCGTGGGCTATGTCTGTGCCCCCAAATATGTGTGTGTGTGCGTGTAAACTTGTTCTCCGGCGTCTGTAGGGCATAACGTTAAATGAATAAGAAAAAATAAAACAGAGTGACGCTAAAATGTCCCTTTTAAAGTCTAAAAAGAAACAGCACAAAGAGAAATAAAACAAAAATCAAAAGGAGAGCAAAGTGTGGTTCACTGGGGCTACGCACAGGGTATCATGTTCCTTTTATTATTTTCAAAAAATCCCCCCTTTTCCCTGGTTCCCCCCTCGCCCCTCCATCGTCCTGAGGAGATGCGACAGGAACCCCAAGCAGAGAAGCAAAGACTTCCAAAAAATGGGTTCAGAACCAGACAAAAACATCTCAGAATGATCAATGAAGACACTTCTTCTCACTCGATACCATGCATGAAGGATAATTAAGCGGAAACACACACCAGCGTCAGTGGCATCGCTGTAAAATGCCCACAGCAGCTCACAAAGCGTCAAACTCACAAGACGAGGTGCTTCTTACCTTCACAACGCCCTTCTATTTATCTATAACACAGTTTTCTTCTCCAGATCCTCTCCTCCCGTTCCTTTTCCAATCCTCCCGTTTAACGATGTGGAAAGACAGAAAGCAGAGCAAGAAAAAGAGGGGAAAAAGGGGAAGGGGAAGAGAAAGTGCAGTTAAAATTCCTTCAGTGTATCCGTGGAAAAGCAGAAGCAGTCGAGAACACAGAGCCGTTCTCTCCTTTTCCCTCCTGCGTGCAGATGTGGTCGCTCCTCTGGTCCAGCCGCTCCACCTGCAGCCCTGAGAGGAGCAGGCAGCCTCAGCACCACGCAAGGACACGCCCACGCGCAGGCTAAACCACGCCCGCAGCGCTCTAAAACCACACCCCCGCTGGATCTTACGGCCACAAGCCCCGCCCACAGCTCGATTCCCAGCAGCTGCAGTGAAGGCAGGGGCACAGATCTAAGCAGACTGATGCAGTGTTTTCCTCTCCTGCCCTAAAGTCCCTTAAAGGGCCAATTTAATTCAAAACCAGACTCTACATAACTTAGACACCCACCTATCAGACTTTATAACTCCTCCCCATCACACACCCACACATCAAACTCTACAACTCCTCCCTCTGTCACACATCCAGGCTCTATATTACTTAGACATCCTCCTATCAGACTCTATAACCCCTCCCCCTGTCACACACTCACCCATCAGACACTATAACTCCTCCCCTGTCACACACCCACCCATCAGACTCTACAACTCCTCCCCCTGTCACACACACCCATCACACCCTATAACTCCTTCCCCTGTCACACACACACATCAGACTCTATAACTCCTCCCCCTGTCACACACCCACCCATCAGACTCTATAACTCCTCCCCCTGTCACACACCCACATAATAATCTGCTATTACTCAGACGTGCAGAGTTGGGTGCTAAATCATTATCATCATGTGCAATATCTTATTTATAGCCATCATCTCTCTTACTGACCACAGCATTTTGTATATGTAGCATAGTGTAGAGTTTTTTATTTTACTTTAATTTGACTCTATATTTATATTGTTCTTGTCTCTGTCTCTGTGCCTGTTCAGTTGTAACATAAGCAATTTTCTCCAGGATCTGTAAGGTTTTCTGATTCTGATACTGATCCATTCTTCATCCTTTTTTGCCCCTCTCTGAGCAGGAAGCTGGCGAAGTCCACGCTGGTGCTGGTGCTGGTGTTTGGGGTCCACTACATCGTGTTTGTGGGGATGCCACACACCTTCGAGGGCCTGGGCTGGGAAGTGCGCATGTACTTTGAGCTCTTCTTCAACTCCTTCCAGGTACACGCTGATTGAGAGTGAGCTGCTTGCATGCCTAATGTAATCAGATGGAAGACACATTAAAACACATTATACTGCTCTTTAAATAGGAAACTGATATCACCAACGACGAGTCGCTGTATTTTCACACTGTAGTAGTTTGTATGAAAAATCTGAATGCGGTTTTACTTTGGGTAGATTGATCGTCACAGATGCTCAGGCGGGATCAACAGAAGAACGGTGGAAACGAAAGAAACAAGAAGGCGTCTGGACACTTTTAGACATAGAGGGAATACATGAATCAGTGTTGTTCTGTTGAGTATTACATTCCCCCGCCTCTTCTAGAATTGCTGTGCTTAATGCTAATGATATTTACCAAAATGTTTACCATCTACCTGATGGTTTATGTACAGTAAATTGATCCTGAGGCTCTACACGGCCTGCCTTCTTGCCAGGCAGTGCTGATAGCAGTGCTTGCACATTTCCCTAAATAAGGCTCCTTAAAGTGCAGCATGACAGCTGCTGGTTGGGCTGGAAATCTGCATGCCGAGCAGTTCGGCTGTCTCACGCCTTCTGGCAGATCCTCTCCTCATCCCTCCACCTCCTCAGATCACACCCTGCGTGTGCTTCTCCGGCAGCACCAGCCTGACAGAAGCTCAACCTCAGCCTCGCTGCATTCCCTAAACAACCCTCCAGCTCTCATCAAACTGTGCACAGTTGGCTCTGAGAACCTAATTTGTTGGAATTCCAGGCGACATGCTATTTCAAATCTTCATAATGACTCTAATCCCTCCTGGGGGATGATAAGAGATGTAAAAGTTATGAATACATGTTTTAAGAGGATTACACCTATATATAAATTAACTTGTGGCTCCTGTCGAAAGTGAGTGATCAGTCAGTTCTTGAAGAAAAATGGGTGAAAAATGGGTCTTTTAATCCAACACCTGGTTCAACAGACCACAGCAGGCAAATCCCCTTCATCAACTAGCTTCTCACCAGGGCTGGAAAAATCGACATCTGTGTATCTGTGCTAATCTTTCAGTCTCCAAACCTCTGATTACACACAGCTTATCGGGAAATGTTTCATTTTCTTTTCCAGGGTTTCTTTGTGTCCATAATCTACTGTTTCTGCAATGGAGAGGTGAGTTTAAAGACTAAGATCTTTGTATTGGTTGAGTTTCGTTTCCCTAATTAGCACTCATTCAAAGAAACATTAATCATAAAATATATTTTGAGAAGATAATTGGTAGAGTTTGATTTTGGTGATATCGTAGTAATCCGTGGCTGGGAATTGAAGAGATCACCGTTGACTTTTCTCTCTTTGGATGGCTTGGATGGTGCAGGTATCTGTAGTTAACAGAACTGGCAGTTAGCATTCTCCTCCAAGCGCGTAGAGCCTTCCACTGATAAAAAACTGAGCAAACAAAGTTACACAGAAATTCATCACGGCCAGTAAATACAAGTCCTAGCTAGTGGGTGGAATTGGACTAAATTGAGAAAAATACAATCATACAGAGAGAAAATACAGTTCTAGTAAAGTGACGCTACTGGACCACATTGAAGTGACCGTCTGCCACACTAAAGAGCTCCAGGTTGAGTCAATGATCAATTCAACCTCTCCTAAGCCATCAATAGTTCATTCCTGCTCCTTGGATGCCTGCTGTAAAGTTACACATCAAATTTTTTTCCTCATGGTCTGTGAACTTCCCTGAAACAGGCTTAGTCGAGTCCTGGCTAGCAGGTGGAATTGGACATGACTAAATTGGGGTAAAATACAAAAAAGTAAAGAAAGACCTGACAAGCAATGTTTGGGAAGGAAGGGTAACAATATTTCACAAAGGTGAACACACTAATAAGTTGGCAGGACTAGGCGGATAGAAGGGTGGTGTGTGTGTGTGTGTGTGGGGGGGGGGGGCGTGCTAGGGACTAATCCAACAGGAAATTTATGACAGAATCATGACATAGCTTCCCATTGATGCAACCGAACTGGAAGTAGAAGCGGAGATATGGAAGGGGCCTGGGAGAGGGATGTGCAGAGCCGTGGGGAACTAAATCATTGTGAGTTTCTCACCTTTCTCCTCTGTCTGTCTAACCAAGGTCCAGACAGAAATTAAGAAAACATGGACACGTTGGAACCTGGCCTTCGACTGGAAGGGTCCGGTTGTGTGTGGCAGTTACCGTTACGGCTCTGTGCTGACCGGCCTCAACAACAGCACCGGCAGCCACTCTCAGCTGGCCGCCGGAGGACCGGCCACTCGCTCCACCATGCTGTACTCCAGCCGGGTGTACCGCAGCACCGGGGCTCCCTCTATCAGCGCTCACGCTGCCCTGCCAGGCTACGTGCTCAGCATCTCAGACGCCGACAGCCAGGCACCCTCCATCCCCGAGGAGTCGGAGGAAAGTGCGAAGCAAGTCGACGATATCCTGCTGAAAGAGTCTCTGCCTGCTTTGCCCAGCAGCGGACCAGAGGACGACGAGGAGACGCTGTAGACCAGGGCGTCAAGTGAGGACAAGTCCCATGCACTGTTGGGAACATTAGAAAAGAATGTGTGCACCTGGACCTGCACATTTACACGCCCCTTTAAAGAAAGCTGTGATGCTATCTGCTGTGACACTCCTTACCTTTGGATTGGTTCTTTAGGGAAATCAGGGCCCACTCTGAGAATAAGTGAGAAAGGAAAGAGTGGACAGGATTCCTGTGTACTGACGAAGATGTTTGCATCTTTCAGAAGTGTGTGGAAACCTCAAATCACATAACACTTAAGACGAGAGGAGCTTTAAGCCTCAGAGAGTTGAGAATTTTGAGTTTCCTATCGCTACATTATTCAGCGACGACACCAGAGGGATGTCGTGAGAAAGGTAATTAAGAATAAGAAGGACTGAAATGTGTGTAAGTGGATGCTTAGATGTCTTATTTTTGCATGGGGTGAATTAAAACAATCATGACAAAGAATGGGAGGGATATCAGACATCTTTTTAAAAAAGAATAATCCAAGCTCACCAAATCCCAGACCCAGTACACCACCTCCAGATCAGAGCATTTATTGACCCAGGTCTATTCAGTATGTGAGTACAGCAGTGTGTGTGTGTGTGTGTGTGTGTGAAAGTAATTGAGATGCAGTTCCTAGGTAGAAGCACTGGCTATACACAGTATGTTAAAGAATTCTAGTGAAGAGACCCTAGTGGACCACACTGAAGAGCTCCAGGTTGAGCAAATAATCAGTTCTACCTCTAATTAGCAATCACCGTTCATCCTTGCTCCTTAGATACCATGTTTGGAGTCACACAATAGTTTTCTGTTATGATCAGTGAACCTCCTGAAGTAACCTTGGTCACCCCCTGGTCATCAGTCACTTCTGAAATGAATCACATTTACATTCGGTGTCCGTTCTGGTCTGGTATGGCTTTTTCAGTTCATTTAAACAATAATATGAATGGATCACAAAAGGGGCAAAAAGTGAAAAATGTCTTTTCTCATCTCTTTCAAACCATAATAAAATCTACCCTGAGATGTGGATTGAAATTTTAGAATCTGCACTTTCCACACAATGTGTAATTATAATTTAAAATATACCCCCATGCTTTTCTTACTGCAGCTGTTACTTGTGGCTTTTAAGCTTAATGTTGTTTTGTCGAAACAGTCTTGATGAAAGCTAATGACATTTCCACCACATTTATAACCTTTAAATGGATAAAAACTGAGCTAGCTTGGCGTTCTCTTCTGCTGAAAATGCCATTTCAAAAATATTCAAGCTAATTTATCAATTTTAATGAAATTCACAACTATTCGCGGTCTGTTTACAGTGTCGTGTGAAGATACCTGAGCAAACTGTGTCCATTTTTAACTGTAAACCATGGAAAATGTTTTTCGCATGCACAGAAAACCTGTTTGGTTGAAATGTGGGGTTTGTATTTCAGTATCAAAATGAGCACAATTTCAAATGTTTACATTAACGCATACAGTTTTGTGAAGATTTCTGCATGAATGGTCGGAAACATGGATCTTATCTTCATCTAAGTGTAACAAATCTAACACAAATAGTATCTTCGATGCACAAAATTCTTGAATATGTGAACATTTTGTCAATAACCGCAACTGAAAGCCTCCTACAGAAAATTCTTTATGCTGTTTTTATTCCTGTACTGTATTGTTGGGATATCATGGCTGCATAGCCAGATATGTGTATTATCACCACAGCAAGGGATGGATAAGGTGAACCAGGTTTGCCATGTTTGGGTATGCCTTCTCTAGAAACAAAGATTGTCTGAATTATGGTCTTTTCTGAGGTCCATTATGGATGTGATAGCTGGGGAATTGGGAATAGCGACAGGAGAAAGATTGATGCCTTTGAAGTTTTACGAATACCTTGGAAGGCAAAGGAAGCAAACAACTGGAACCTTTTCTTTAGACCTTTAATTTAATTTCAATGGTCTCTAAATAACTGCAAGCTCTCCAGGCTTTGATCTAATATCTAATATTACTGTATTTATATTGTTTTATCTTTTGGATCATAAATTGAATCAGATCATAATTTACAAGTCATTCATGTGGCAAGATTCACTTTCCAAGACAAGATTCACTTTCCAAGACAAGATTCACTTTCCATGGCTGATATACTGGTGGACTTGGATGATAGACTAGTCTGTTTACATCTTCTTCTGTTCTTCTGTACCCAAAAGCGTTTTCTCACTGTTAATCACAGTCTATGAGCCTTTTTGAGATTTTGATCTTGCAAAATTCCTGAAAGTGTAACGTTTCTGCCCTGCCTTACTCTTGTGCCTTGTCTGCCCCTGTTTATGTTGCCCCTGTGTCACCACCATCTGCTTTTTGTTTTTGTTGTCATTCCTTTGTTCTGCCTCTACCCCACCTTCTCCCCGTTGTCTTCACCTGTGTGTGGTTTGTAACACCTCCTATCCCAGGTGTCTCAATGTGTCCTTTTCTGGTCTCGCGTCAATTTTTGTTGCTTATTCTCAGTCGTAACTAGGGCTGTAACAATATACGTTACAAAACCGAATTAGCGGCTCTCAGTTCCACGAACCCGTGTCGTGGTGTGAGGAGGGTGAATCGCGACACACCCCTTCCTGTATAACTCCTTCCCGTATATAGTTCCCGCCAGAAACATACATTTTTCACTGTAATAGGAGGATTTTCACGTCAGTTTCTTTTCTTTAACCAATAGCTGAGGGTCTTAGGGTTTCAAAGAGCCCTC